>JAWNPP010000096.1:0-132207 GCA_035047445.1 Drosophila siamana
CTATTTTCATATGCAACCCATTTGGCTCTACGAATACTATATGAATCGATACGAGTTTTATGTATTATTGCCATACGTCGATGTATATACATATGTATATGTATATTGAATTATATTTGTATTTATATTATGTATGCGTTATTAAACAAAGGTCGTGTGGGGAATGAGTAATGTGGTGCTAGAATTAGAGAACTCACAGACCAGAGAGGCGATTAATCGGGAGAGACGAGAGACGAAGGGGGCAGACAAACAGACAAACAGATGGATCGAAGATTGTAAACAATCGATAAAACAATCAAAGAGACGTAAGATTTGAATTTGCTGCCAAATATGGGCGTAACAAGTTGACGCGACTACAAAGTCGATGGCGATGACGACGTCGACTATCTGCATGTAAATTTAGATTGTATAAGTTGAAAATATTGTAAACGCTACAGCGAGAGGGAAGAGGAAGTGAGGTGGGCTGATTTAATCTGAAGTTTCAAGTCAAAACACTCTGAGGGGCAGCAAGAGAGAGAGGGGTAAAGTGGGAAGTTAATTGCAAGCGAAAGTTGAGTGCCATAGAGAATGAACCATCATTTGAACAGCAGCTGCGTCTGTGTGTCTAATTTATGATATTAAGCACAAGTTTAGCCCCAAGTCCCCCATCCTACCTTAACGCGGACGTAGAACGTGTGCTGAATGTCAAAAAAAAAAAAATAAAAAAAATAAAGAAGAAACAAAGAAGTGATACAACGATCTGCGGAACTGTTGAACCACCCAAAACCAGTCGAAAATAACGACACAAGAATACAGGGGGGAGAAACATGTTTCCTCCAGATAGCAAAATGCTTTTAGATAGACATTGATAGAGTTATACCGCGCCACAAAGATAGAGAGAGGGAGAGAGAGAGAGAGAGAGACCGAAAGGGAAAGGAGTGACAAACTGTTGAGGTTTATTAATGCGGCTACATTGTTGCCGGCAAGCGACGATTGCGTTCATCGATCGATAGATAAAAGCGCAAATATTATACATATGTACCTATTGTAATAATAATAATAATAATAATGGGTCTCTCAATATATAGTATTTATGGTGGGGGCACATAGGAATGAAATGAAAGAAGTATGCGTCGCGCGATGAGTTTGCAAATTGTCAGGCTCCGGCTTCAGCACCACTGCGACGACTGGCTTTTGCTGCTGCCTCTTTCCAGTCCAGTCCCAGTCCCGCCTCCAGTTTCTCCTGACAACGGCGAAAACTTGAAACGACGCCTAAACACAACGCACACAAGCGCACGCTGAGCATACAAATTGCCGAACAAATTGAGTACCAATTGCGCCTCGAGGCGCTGCCCAGTTAGAGATGTGCGTCTCGCAGTTCGCAGTCGAGTGAGTCGTGAATGCCAAACATCACTTTAAAATACTCGTACTGTCGCGCATGTTTATGCTAATAATTGAGTTCCAAGTTCAATTAATTGAAAACATGGCAGTGCAATGGCAATGTCTGTAATATGAAATTTGATCTTTGTTAAACTAGTCTCGAAGTCTGTTTAAAAATGGGGGCTGAAGAGCACCCAAAATAATTGATATAATTACAAGAAGTTGAAACAAATTTAGGCAATCAAATAGAAATATGTGGGAATGTTTTTTCAATCAAGTTTAATTATGTAAAATGTGTTCTGTAGATTTGTTGAGATTGTAATTTGCATACCATACAGATTTACAATAATTAAGTTTATTTGAACAAAAATAGGAATAAAAATAAATAGTTCCTTTAAATTTCTATAAATTAAGAACAAGCGTCAATTATAAAATTAAAATATCTAGTCAAAATACTAGCAAACTAAGCAAAAAATTGATTAACGTATCCGTAGTTCTGTTGATATAGCTTTAGTTGTAAACTTCTTAAATTCAGTAGAATCTAAATCGTGGGGGAAATCCGTTCGATAACATCATGAACATAAAATAATCATAGAATTGAATTTATTATTATCATTTTGTAATTAACAATTTGCTGTGTACTTGGAAACCATCTGAAGTTTGCCTTAAATGGCAATTCGTGCGGATGGCGAGTTCTAAAAGTTGAACAACTGCAAAAATATAAATAAATAAAATACATGAAAATTGGGTTTCAGTGCGAGTAATTCAGTTGCCGGTCGAACGTGCAATTATCGAGTTACAAATGAACGTCTTTTTTTTATTTGTTTTATTCATTTTCAATTCGTATTCGTTTTTGTTTCTTTATGTTGTGCTGATTATGGTGTTGGTATTTTGTTGACTTTGCAGTTGTTGTTGTTGTTGTTGTTTCTGCTCTTTTGGCATGCATATCGTTCTAGAAGTCATAAATTACATAATTGCAGCTCGTTTATCTTTTCTGATAGTGCAACTTCTGTTGTCATAGTTGTTGTCTTTGTTCTTTCTACTCACTGCAACATCTGCGATCTGTGACCTATGTCTCGCTTCGAGATTGTTAACTTGCGCGAGTTGAATACACTCATAAATCGAGGGTCTCGTTTTTTTCTAAAGACTGATAACAGCTGCGCCTTATTTGAAATTTATGTTTTAAGATAAGTTTAACAGCGAGTGATAGGTTTACTTTTAACCATATACAATTTATATTTTCGAATGATCTCATTTAAAAACAATTTTAATTTTAATACAGATCTTTTTAGTCACATCTGATGAACCCCTATATTTTGTATAAATTCTTGTTCCGCGTTAAGATAAACCATTTATTTTAATACTTACTATTTCATTGAGAATTTAGTTCTATTGTTTGGAAATATTAATCTCACATCGTAAACTACTTTCTTAATATGCTTAAGAGTCCATTAACCCAAGATATCTTTTTACTACCGATAGCTACCATTTAATTCAATATGCGTCTTTAATTTTTACATTTGTCTCTCAATAATGATCATCGTATCGCCTAACAAATTGTAACATGAAACCAATCGATCTTCTCGAACTCTTATTTATTGCCATATTTATTTCTTTGTTGTCTATGAAGTTGTTGCTGTTGTAGTTGTTGTCGTCGTTGATTGTGGACACGATTTGCATGATTAACTTTTTGGATTCCTTTATAGAACGTATGGTATTAATTTTCATGTTTAACGCTTTGCCGCGATTTGCGCGAGACGTCAATGTCGCGCCTTTGTATGCAAATGTGTCGCCTAGCAAATTTACCACTTACTTTGCACATACGAATACTATAATTAATAATAGCTTTAAGTCTGGCAACCCAACTTGCGTTGGGTCTACGACTCTGATAAGTTCTGTTTCCGTTCCGTTCAAGTTGCTGAAATGCCAGACTTTGTGAAGGAACCTTTATGGCTTATTCAAATTTCAGTGAACTGCTTAACTAAATATTTATACCAAGTCTGTTTAGGCAAGGGGAATATAATAAAAAAAATATTCATGATTACGCGGAAAGCTTGCGAAAGATTTCAAGGTGTCAGAACTCTCGGAACTTGTGGGCAAACAGAGGGTACACAAAATGCTTTTAAGGCTTTAAGTTGACTAACTCAACGCTTGCCCTGAACATATTCTCAATTCCCCGCGCTCGCTCGCCTGCTTCATATTGTATAATAATTTCTTAAATTTCCCTGCACTTGCACTTCCGAGATAACGAATTGAAATTCTAGATGTTTGCTTGGGTTGGGGCCGTCGATAAAGGAAGCAACGGGAAACCGTATTTGATGGCAGGGAGGGGAGAGCGCGAGGGAATGCGGTTGTGGGTGCCATCAGAGCAGACGAGGGTCAAGCTGCTTGAAGCTTTTGTTATTGTGGTTTAGAGCGGTCTTGGGGGCAGACGGGAAACGGTGGCTAATGATGAGTCGGGGCTTTGGTTTGGTTCGGTTCGGTTTCTGGGTGCGTCGCATTGACGTCAAGCCCCCAGAGATGATTGTGAATAAAAGCCATTTAATTGTGAACTATCGATCGAGTGCGGTGAGTGCGATAATGATGATAATTTATCGAAAATAAGAGGAATTTTTCGCAGTTTCGAAAATATTTATATTCATTTAATATCTAACCGATTTATTCTTTCTTTTATAAAATTTAATTACATTTGCCATTTGAGCACTTTATCGCGATATCTTCCTTGACAATGAAGTGTTATCTCATAAATGAAGCGATTAAACTGTTGAGCTGACCTTGCAGTCGGTTTATATGCAGATTTTTATCGTTTTTGCTCATTTTCAACTGTTACTTTGTTTTTATAGTTTTCCGTTTCTTTTGTTGTTGTTGTTGTTGTGATTAAGTGCGTAATTTATAAGCGGTGGCCATAATGCGCTTTTAATTGAATCGCAAGCCGCTTTGGAGCTTAAATCCATAAAAGTTTAATGCAAATGTTTCATTTTATTGGGGCTCTATGCAAATGTTGAATTAATGTTTCTTCTTGCAGCTCATAACTTAATGTGAATGGCTTGCAATTAAGAAACAATTTTAATAAGATTTACAATTAATTAGAAATTGCGATTTATCACGCGAATTGTTTAAACTAACTAACCTAAAACGAAATTGTTTTAAATGCATTTATTGCTGCGGAAGCAGTTTAAATAGTGAGGATATTGGTCATGACTTAGGAAGCAATTTATAATATGTTTTTAAACAATTGAGAAATTAGATAGACAATTAAATAGAACTGAGATGAAGGGATAAGATATTTAAATAATTATTTTCAAGCCTAAACAAACTTAATCATGTCTTAAATATATGATTATTGGCTATTGATATCTTGTGTTGTTAAATGTTGTGAAAATTCAATTGAGGTGAGGTTTGTTATTCAAACTTCTTATAAATATCTTATTGAGATAAATGCAATAACATTTAATTGACTTCTTGTCAATCGACTGGTGATTTTGTTGTCAACACTTGTTTATAATAATCTATAATCTGTGTTAACTGATCCATCATAACATTGACGCGTAATTTTATACATATTTCTTTATGCTCATGACTTCCTGGTGTTGTTGAGTCAACCGCAAGCGGCAAGCTACGGCTTACAATTCAAAAAGTGTATATATTTTGTAATAATTGTCTGAAGTTTAGTGCCTTCAAAAAATTGCAGTTTATTTAAAACGCTTAAAGTGCGAACCATTCGAAGTGATCGTGTTGTTGTAAAACGACTTCATATTGTTTAGACAATCATGTGTGTTCCTTTTGTTTATTTATTTGCAGTTTAATTGTACAACAACAAGTGCTGCAATTGGCACAATTGGCGATAAATCAGCAGCAGCAACGCTAAGAGGACGCCGCTTGAACTTTCCGCAGACAACTGGGAACAGAAAAAAAAACTAAATAAAGAGGGAGAAAACGAAAAACGAAAATAAAACAACAACAAAAAAGCAAATTACTAGAATACAAAAACGAAAGAGTAGTGTAAGCAGGAGCAGAAGACGGTTTCGGTTTCGGTTTCGCTTTGGCTATTTTGAGATACATTTTTGGCCCACGCGTCTGCGAGGAATGCAGCATGTGGCCATGTAGAGGCAGCAGCAACAGCCGCAGACAGCCACAAAGAAGCAATAAGAAGTGCAATTGCAACGGCAACGACAACTTGTAAGTTGGAACTGAAGTCGCGGCAAGTGCAACTTGCAACACTTGCCTGTCAACTTGGCAGTCACACTTGGTATTCAAGCAGCCGCACCGGAAGCGTGTCCATGACTTGCTGCGCGACTTGAGGGGCTTTGCAGCAACCATCAACCAACAACTGACTATCCAGCTATCCAACTACGTTGTCGCCTTCGCTTTTCCCCCCACCCGTCCTGCCTAACTGCGAAATCCAATAGCAAAATTGAGGCCGCTCCAATGGACGCAACGCCAGCAACAGCATTGGCCACAGCTGCAGCACAGATTGCGCCGCGCTCACTGGATCAGCAGGAGGCGCCCGTCGTGGGCTCACCCAATCACTCGCACTACTCGAATCTCACCAACAGCAGCCACAGCAGTCATAGCCACAGCAACAGTCACAGCAACAGCAGCAGCAACGCCAGCAGTCCCTCGGTGGCCAGCGACAGCAGCAGCAACAGCTCCTCCTCCTCCTCGGCGCCGCAGTACAGCGAAGATTTGCGTGCAGCCGCAGCCGCAGCCGCATCGGTTGCCACAAGCCAGCAGCGGCCGCGTGGCTCGCATTCGGGCAGCGGCGGCTCGGCGAAGACCTGTGAACTGGATGTGGGCGAGGAGGAGCGTGATACGTTCTCGCCAGTGTCGAGTCCCGAGTGCAACGGCGTCGCTGCAGCGCTAGCAACAGCTGTTGTGGCAAGCAGCAGCAGCAACGGTCGAGAGCGCGAGCGACGCGACAACAAGAGCTACGAGTGCAAGTTGAAGCCGCCGTCGAAGGAGGAGAAACAGCGTCAGAACGAGGAGATCGTGTGTATGGAAACGTCAACGGTGTCCACAGAGACTGGCTCCTGGGAGTCGGTCTATCCGAATGCTCTGCCCGCTCAGGCGCAGGCGCCGCTCGAGGGAATTACCGCCAGCTGTTTGCTGCGCGAATTCGAGAAGCGCGAACAGCCGCTTAGCACATCGGGGAATAGCGCTTGCTTCATAGATGCCTCCTCGCTGCGCGATGAGGACGAGGTGCTCTCGTTTCCCAGTCTCGATGGCCAGCAGGCCAACGAGCCGGAGCCGCCTGATGATGAGCATGACGCTGCTGCTGCTGCTGTCGATGATAAGCCGCAGTCGGAGATGCAGCTGGAGCAATTCCACAAGGCGTTCGCCAAGTGCAAGGCGCCGCCACGCAGCAGCCAATCGAATTGCAGCTCCGACGTGGACGTGGATGGCGATGATGAACCGCAGCCGGACTCCAACAGTGCCACGCACAATCTGTCCGACGAGGAGAAGCTGTGGAAGCGCGAGCAACAGTTGCCCGCCAGCAGCGGTGGCGCCACCGACGCCACCGAGGCCAGCAGCGTCTCGCTGCCCGCCGACGCCGACTCCTCGGACTCCTCGCTGAGTGCGCGACGGCGACGCGTCGCGCCCGTCGTGCAAACGGCGGCGATGGCGGTGCCCTATCACTTCCAGCACAATGCACAGCAGTTCAGCGTGCATCCGTTGGCCAGCAGCCCCAAGTTTGCGTCGCATCATGCGCCCGATCTCAGCTACACCACAGACTACTCCTCCAGCAGTCCGGGCCACAGTCTCGTCTGGTCCTCCGAGCAGCAGCGACAGCCACAGACACAGCACACTGTGGCGCCGCTGTCATCGCTGGCGGCCACGGAGACGCCGCACAACTCGATGGTGCATGTGCTGGAGCATGTGTCGAGCAGCAACAACAGCTCCATACATCGTGACTACACGCTGAGCTCGTCGCTCTCGCATCATCGCGACTCGGGCGCCTATTGCAGCGATGCCACCGACTCGCCGCTGCCGCTGCCACGCACACCCAAACGCTGCTCCAAGTTCGACGAGGCGAATCCGATTGTATCGGGCGGCGCCTCCATCGAGGACTTCCGCCAGAAGCAGTGCGACAGTCCCAGCCTGAAGCGACGCACAGCCGACTGTCCCATCGTCTCGGGCGGCTTTGTCTCACTGGACTTTGCGGCCACGCAGCCGCGGGACGAGGACGATGATGACGATGAGCGGCAGCAGCAGGCGTTGGAGGATGCCGAGCTGGCGGGCGTCGAACTGCGCGTCAAGTCGAGCACACAACAGCAGCTGCAGCTGCAGCGTAAGCCGTTGCCTGGCATTGCCTCCTGGGTGGTGGACATGAGCGACTGTCGCGCGGAGCGACGCAAGAGCAGCAGCTCCACGTCTAGCCTGGAGGCGGTTAGCTCGACGCCGGCGCGCTTCAGGGAGCGCTCCGACTCGAACAGCTCGTACAAGAGCGGCTGCGGTTTCTATGTGTCACTGGATGACATGGACCGAAAGCCAAAGCCGTCATCACAGCTGCAGCCACAACCACAACAGCAGCAACAGCAACAGTCTTTAAGCAAATCTTATACGGCGCCCAAGGCGGCCAATTTCTTTGTGAATCTCTCGCAGAGCGACTACCAGCAAACGGCCCCGGAGCAGCAGCCAGAGGCGAAGCCAGAGCAGCAGCCAGCTCAAGAGGGCGACAAGAAGAACAACATCTTTAGCATGTTCATTGACTTTGGAGAGCCGGCGAAGACACGCTCACAAAACGGACGCAAGGAGCCCTTCAATTTGGCGCAACGTTTGTCCAGCTCGCTGAGCGTGGCGCAGCGACGTGGCGATGATGCGATGAAGTCCAGCGCCAGCTCCACAGAGACACTGATGGCCAAGAGTGGCTGCCAGCTGCCGCTCAAGGAGGAGAGCAAATCGCTCGACTATCGCTGCAATCTGGAGCAGCAGCCGCCGCTCACGGTGGCCGCACTGCGTCGCATGCAGGAGCCGAGCAAGCGGCACAGCTGGGGCAGTAACAGCAACAGCAGCAGCAAGGATTCAGCGCCGCCCGCCAGCGACTGCAAGCGTTCGATTAGCTTCAGCACAAATGGCGGCGATCAACCGGGCGGCGGCCTGATGAGCATCATCGACAAGCTGCCCATCATCTCGAAGGCTTCCTCGTTGTCGGTGGACAGTTCGCTGTCGCCGTACGATGACTACAGCGGCGCCTCGAATGCGGGCGCCCTCAGCAGCTGCTCCGACGAGGAGCAACAGCAGGCGGCAGCGGCGCGTTTAAGGAAGCGACGTCGCGACGCCCAGCTCAATGAGACGTACGACAAGAGCAGCAGCGTGGCGTCTGCTCTGACCGAGGGTGTGCTCTCCAAGGACATGTCGCCGGCATCGAACACGGACACCGATGATCTCACCTTTCAGCAGGACGAGCAGCTGGCGTTGCGTGAGGTGCAGCAGCAACAGTTGTCGACGGCGGCGCCGCTGCAGCTGAGCAGCAGCAGCAATCGCACCTCCATCATGGAGACGATCATTGAGGCCAAGGAGACCGCATCGCCCAAGAAGCAGGCAACAACTACAACAACAACAACAACATCCTCGACAACGGCCACAACCAATGGCCATACGATGGAGTCGCTGCATGCGACGATCGAGAAGCAGAAGCAGCTGCTGGAGACCGTCAACGAGCATGCCGAGCAGCAGCCGTCGAGCTTTGTCAAGCTGTCGGACATGGACAAGCCGGCGGCCAAGCATGAGCTGCAATCGCCGGATGCCATGAGCAAGAGTGCCGGCAATCAGCGCAGCAACAGTCAGCGTTTCTATCGCGACCAGGATCAACATCGCGCCATGGCGCGTCCGCACTCGTGGGCCATGACACGCTCCACGGGCGGCGGCCAAAATCACGGCGCTGCGAATATACAACAGTTCGCCAGTTCGGTGGACAATTTGCGCAGCTTGTCGCGGCTCTTTCCCAACTTTAGCAAAGAGTTCTCCAACTCGCTGCCCGGCGACATGACGCTGGAAAATGGTCAGCAACATCAGCAGCAGCAACAATTGGATTATATACAAACCGATCTGAGCGCCGACTCTAGCCTGGCGTCGAGTTTTAGTCGCTCCGGCATGGACGAGTCTTCGCTGAGCTGCCGGCAGCCGCGACGCCTCGGCGAGGATCTGCTCAAGATGTTCCTGCAGGAGATCGCCACCGATATGCTGGTGGAGGTGCACGGTCGTCGCATACGTGCCCACAAGTGCATCCTGCGCAGTCGCTGTCAGTATTTCGCTGCCATGCTCGCCGGCCACGGCTCCCAGAGCGTCGTCTCGCTGCAGGGCTACTCCTATGCCGCTGTACACTTTGCATTGTGCCACATTTATTCGGGTGCCTCGCATCCACCGGACGGCATCAGTCTGATGGAGCTGGCAGCGCTGGCCGATCTGCTGGGCCTCGAGGGACTGAAGGAGGTGACGTCGCATGCGCTGAAAACGAATTACTGCCACAACTTCCACAAACCCTGCTCCGGCTGCATAGATGGCATACTGCAGGTGCTGCCGGTGGCCTTGAATCACGCCCTCGACGATCTCTATCGCAAGTGCTTGCGCTGGACGTGTCGGCACTACCTGAAGGTCTGGCCGACGCGACAGTTTGCCCAGCTGCCGCCGGACATTCTGGGCCGGTGTCGCCAGCAAATTGTGGCGTATTTGGTAAGTGCGGGGATCATGTTAGCGAATGTGCTAAAATATTTAAGGACACCGAGGAAAGCAGTAATAGAATTTAGTAAGAAAGGGAACAGAATAGTCAGTACTAGATATAGTAACAAAGGGAACAGTTGGAGTAACTGACTACACCTGAAGAAATAGCCAATTTTAAAGTTAAACCTAACAAGAAAATAAATGTAATTATTTGAGTTAAGTCGAGTATACATGTCTGACCGACAATCTGCATAAATAGCTAGATTTTAGAAGGTATAGCCGAAGTTACCATTATTATCATTTGTATTGGCAAGAATTGTTTGTAATGACATCAAGGTAGTAAAAGTGTATTTCATCTGTCCTTTGTTATTTGCTTAGATACAATTAACTCATTAGTTGAGCTGGAGCTATTAAATATTACTTTAAAATTGGAAAACTAACTCCTGCTTCTCAAGTGAGCTAATATAAACTTGTGACAATATTTTGAAGTTTATCAATACTGCATGAATATTTGAGAGCCCTTAGAGTACAGAACAGAAAATATATTTTAAACATATACAATTCAGATGAATATTAGTTGCGCTTGTCTTTTAATTGCTGTTCAGAAATGTGAAATGTATGAATGTTTTAGGAACACTTAGCGTATGGAATGGAAAGCTGTTTAGAAAGTCAATAATAGGTATGAAGATCAGTAGCAATTGCTTTTTAGTGATCCTTATGAATGCGTAACAATTTCTATTTTAAAAAAGATGAATATTTTTAAGGATTTTGCGTGTGTCGTTTTATAATGTCGTATATATACGTAATCTCTAAGACTGAGTACCGATTTCCATTGTGCTATTAATGACCTCTGACAACGCATTACAGACTTCGGAGTCGGTGCTGGACACGGTGCTCGACTGCGACCATCTGCTGGCCCAGCTCTCGGCTTACCGCTGGGGTCATGTGTGTGAGCAGCTGGTGCGCGACATTCTCGACGCCGCCTACGCCTATGTGGGCGATCACTTCGCCAGTCTGATTGCCAGCGACTCGTTCCTCTCCCTTGGACACGATCGCAGTCGCCACATACCGCGACTCGAGACGCTGCTGCTGCAAACGGCAGCGGCTCTGACGCCAGAGCAAGCCTGTCGCAGCTATCAGCGTGTGACGCGTTTAAATACGGTGCTGCAGGCGAAGGTCATCCAGATGCCCGTCAATCTGGGCGAGCTGGCCAAGGAGCTGCAGGGTCTACAGGAGGAACAGCTCGACTGGCAGCCCGAGTATATCCGGCTGGTCAGCGCTCTCGTCTATGCCGTCGAGCAGTGTTTGATTCGGCAATGTTCGCGTGCTATGCGTGTGACGGCCTGGCAACGCATGGATCTGGAGCTGCGCAAGAAGATACAGACAATGGCGCGACTCACTGAACCGCTCGATATGAAGCGCAATGGCGGCAAGCCGGTGAGCAAGGCATTCTCGTTTGGTGGCAGCACACGCAGTCAGGATCTGGTGCAGATCAAGCTGGCCATACAGGCGCAATCGAAACGCGCCCAGGCGCAGGAGACGCACGTCTACAAGGCGACGCAGACCAGCTACGATGTGCAGACCACGGAGCGTGGAGTCCAGGCGCAGGCGCAGACCAATCACGATCTGCGCGAGGGCAACAGTAAGTACAGTGTACATCGATTATATGCAACAGTGTTTAGGCGGAAAGAGAATTTTAATGTTAGCCAAATTTGCAATTAATTTTTTTTTTTTTTTTTTTTTTTTTATTAAAATTTAAAATAATTATATTTTAATTTAAGGAAGTGGGTAACGTGAAAAAATCAACTTCATTTTTATATAACATACGTAATCAATATCATTTAGAGGCAATATGTGGTATTAAGGTGAAATCGATATAGAGTACTTAAAGTGTCATAAAAATGGTAGCCGATTGCATTTTTACTGTTGTAAATATTATTTAACCAATCAATTTTTTTTATCGCATTCAAATAGGAATTACTTCATATCGTTGCATCATATAATCTATATTTACTACAGATCAAGGTAAACTCTGATTAATACGCTTCCTCTTTGTTGCAGGCAAATTACTGAAGTCAAATTCTCGCGCCTATGTGCCGCAGTCTCAATCGCAGCGCGCTAGCTCGCAGACGACCACCGAACGCCACAGCCTCAACGCGCACCGACGCACACAATCGGAGGCGCCGCCTGCAGTGGCGCAGAAGCCCCAGCGGGTTGTGCCACAGCCAGCAGCTGTTGCCAATGAAGCCAAGATCGTGGCTGCCACAAATCGCAGCTCTGCGCCCGTGGTGCGTGCTCGGTATCTGGAGCCACGCAAGCCGCGTGCCGTCAGCAATGGCAACAGCAGCAGCAACACCACGGCGGGTCCCATACGCAGCGCCACCAGCTCGTCGATACCGGCGACACGCGGTAAGGCACAGGCCAAGAATCTGCACATCTCTTCCAGCGACAGTTCACGCAACTCGAGTCCAGCGGCGCTGCGACGCGGCCAGAACGGCAACACACGGCTGGGCAACAAGTCGAGCAACAACATGTCGTCGGACAGCCTGGCCAAGAGCGGCTCGCGTGAACGCTACTCGTCCGATCTCAATGTGGACTCGCTGGCGGAGAGCATGAAGAGTTCAGTCATCACGAACAAAACGATCTCACACGAATCGCTGTCCAGCAGCTCCAAGCTGGCGCGTGTGCAGCAGCTCAATGGACACGCCAACAAGTCAGCAGTGGCAACAACCACCACAACAACAACAACAGCATTGCCTCCCTTGAGGGGCACACAGCGCAGCTCGACGGTGGGCAACAAATCGACGCGTCAGCTGAAGCAGCAGCACAATGCAGCCACCACGGGCGCCTCGAATGGCTCAAGTCCCAGCTCGGTGCACACCACCAAGTCGGCCACAAGTCGTTTGTCTTCGGTGAGCAGCACGCTCTCGACGCGTGAGCTCTTCAAGCAGCGCTCCATTTCGGTGCCGGCGGGCGGCGAGGTGCCGGCCAAAGGACGTCACAGTTTTCTCTCGGCCAAGTCGCGTGAGATACTTGCCAAGCGTGCTGAGAAGAACAA
Source organism: Drosophila siamana (assembly GCA_035047445.1). Lineage (NCBI taxonomy): Eukaryota > Metazoa > Arthropoda > Insecta > Diptera > Drosophilidae > Drosophila > Drosophila siamana. Next base: position 13,079 of record JAWNPP010000096.1, read on the forward strand.
GCTGCAGCAACAGCAGCAGCAACAGCAGCAGCAACATCAGCAGCAGCAGCAGCAGCAGCAGAACAGCTCTGGAGATGAGCGTAGCAGCCAACAGCTGAGAGCATCTGCTGGTCCGCTGCGCTCCTCATCACATTCCGCCGTTAGCAGCATGCTGCAGCAGCACAATCTGCGCAATAGTCTACCCTCCAATATACCCACACGTCGTCCCAACACGCTGCAGTTGCGCAAGACAACCACAACTAATGGAGTGACAGCAACTGTTAAGCACGGCACAAATGGTATTGGCAGTATCATGAATGGTCATCAATATAAGGCGGCGCAGGCGGTCAAACAGAAACTGGATTTGCTCATCGATCACGCACAGCTGGAGAGCAGCGGCGACAATGGCGATCAGCGCGTGGAGTCTAAGCTGGAGCGTTCCAGCACTTTTTGCAAGGATAGTGCTGACCTGGATCTGGATGTCAGCGAGCTGCAGATTATCGAGTAATTATACAAAAAGGTGCGCTTGCATTTTGAGATCCCTAAAAGCAATTACAATTACATTGAGCTCTTTTCTTTTGCAGGTCATATTAAATATGTGCCGAAGCGAAACACCCGTACACGTCCCATAAGGCAACTCTAGTCAATAATAGCATGTAGTTGCAGCAGGCGCAGGAATACCACTAACAATAACAACCAATAATCAATAATAGAGATCAAAAGCGAAAACAAAATGTTACTACGAAGCAAAAGACGCAACAAAACCTACTCCAACTCCAACTCCAACTAAATGATAGCAGTTATATACATACATATTGTCGTTAATCCTCCCCGTACCCCGTACTAAAGAGAAAACTACAAAATTAACTACATATTAATTACTATTACCACATATTATTAGAGAAATGCAAACAAAGTTGGAGTCGAAATCGCGAGTCAAGTCGAGGCAATGTCAAAAATTGAAACAACTAACAAAATTCGGTGATATTATTTAGTGTGCACTTGCTTTAAATTTCTCTATATTCATATAACCCAACTTTAATGTTCTTTTTGCCAGCTGCATTTATGGTAAACAAAACAAAAAACGAAAACAATGTAGTAGTCTCTGCGCTGCAGCTTACTCTATTTACTCTCTTCCCATACACACTCTCTATATAATTCTCCCTCGTAATACTTTTAAGCCATGCAATTTTTATACTGTTGTTTATTTTGGACTTTTACTTATAGTTCAGCGAATCGGGCGCGCAACCAATTTCTTTAATTTATACATTTTAATTATTTGATATGAGAACAAAAACAAAACAAAAACACAAAGAAAGAAAAACTATTTTGTAAGCAACCGACATTGATATATTGATACAATTGATAATGAAGTGCAAGTTTAATAAATGTGTGTATTTATTAAAAGTTACAATTGCAAACGTAAAACTAACATCGTTTTATTATTATTATACTGGTTTTGTGGTGTGTGAAATGCATAACTTAAAAATTTCATATAAAACAGTTTTGAATGCGCGCCATTGAATATTCTTCCAATTCCAATGTTCCATTTTTTAGTATATATATGAAACGGTATATTGCTGCTGTGTTTTGTTTTATATTTTTTCGTTTGCGTAAGATGGCAACGCTGTGCGTGCCATATAATGTGAGTGTGTATGTGTGTTTGCTAAACAAACAGCTGTTTTTAGTTTTGCTGCTGCTGCTGCTCAACGTCTTCGTTGCGATTGCAATATTTGTTATTAGGCTAAATATATTTAGTTAATACCTAGTAGAAGTGCGACCAGCAATGTACAATAGCGGTGGCAGGCACTAAGGTGGCGAATACTGTAACGCGCGGGCCCATTCGTTAAACACATTCCGACAATGTATGACAACGCATTCATTACTGCAATACTCGTCCTCCCAATCCGGATTTATTATTGCTGGCTTATTGCATAACTCACGCGTACATTTCGGCACGGCTGCCGCTTCATTCAGCAGTTGTATCTGTTCTGGCTGTTGTTCAGCTGCTACAACTGGTGTTATTGTTGGCGCAGCTACTGCTGATGGCGCAACATCTTCGGAAACTGGAACGGCAACTAGTTTCTACTTGAGTTGTGTTCGGCGTCTCCTGTTGCTGCTTCGGCTGCTGCTCACTGACAGTCATTTGAGGCTCTTCGAGTTGCGGTTGTTGTTCTTGCAGCTGCTGCTGGCGTTGATAATCCCGCAGCTTTAACATGTAGTCGCGTTTATCCACCTCATGTCGTCGCTCGTAGACTGATTTCTGGTCCGTATCCATAGAGTCCCACATGTTGTGCACTATGGCTGTGATTTGTTCCAACGTACAGGCGGGATTCTGTTGTTTGATCGCTGTCATTGTGTCCCGAAAAAAGAGCGCAAAGGGCGCTAGGGGCTTGGCTGGCGGTTGATTAGGTTGTATTGCCTGTGCAGTTGTCTGTTGTTGTTGTTGTGGCAGCAATTGTTGTTCCTGTTGTTGTGAAGTCATTTCATACTCCATCTGTTCCTCGTCGGCATCATCCACGTGATCCAGACTACTTAGCCTGCTAATGCGTCGAGACTGCAACGAAAAACAAGCGCATTTTGGAGCGTATTTATTGTTTGTTTTATTTTTCTTTTCGATAGAGGTTGAGTTTTGATTAGTTGGTGCGTGTATGCGTGTGTGTTTGTGGGTATGGGGGAAATTATTGACGACGCTCACTAGCAACTTCTTCATGTTGAGATGCGCAAGTTAATTATAAATCAAATCACTGAATGTATAACCAAAAACTAAAGTATTAATCCAGCTACACGACAACGACGATGCGTATGTGTAGTACGTATGTTTATACATGTGCTTTGTGCATAACACACATACGACACATATGGCAGGCAGAGCGCCAGTTGCCTGCTTTCGTTGTATGTGAGGCCAGCTCACTCTCATGTACGCACGTGTGTGTGCGTTTTTGTTGTGCGTGTGTTTGCTATTCGCGTTTGTGTGCGTGTTGTTTGTTGATAAGCGCTGCTCGCTGCTTTTGTTGTTGGTGTGTATCGATAACCCTCATGCGCTTACTGATGCCATCATCTAGGGCTATGCACACACACACACAACCACACAACCACACTCACATGGCAAGGCAACACATACCCGCCTTACCCATACACACATACACGAAACATAAACACATTCTCCAACAAAGCTCCAACTGCGCTCCGTTTATAATTTGGACTCAACTTGCGACTATTATAAAACGATTAGCAATTGATAGATATATCGACTTTCAGACCCCATCAATTAGTGCATGTACTCAGCTGTGAAAACATCGAGTAAGCTAGTCGGAGCATACTGGCCATATTCCTTAGTTTAGCGCAAATCAGTTGGAGTTCGGTTGCAATGTTGGGCGGTATTTAACATTTTTCTGTCGCGTCGGACGCGATGTTGGGTTTTATTTGAATTTATGTCAACCATGTATTGTGTGTTGTATTGTTGGTTACCACAAAGCCACAAAGTTTCTCCCAGTTCCAGGTTTTTTAAGGTCTTGCGGCGGACTTACAGCATTTGGATTTGGCGTTGGCGTCGATTCCATGGGTGTGTCATTCATCTCAAACACTTCATCACCGAATGAGGGCGTGTGAAATTGATTCATTGTTGATGTTTATATCTCAGTTTGCGCTAATTTACAAAATTTTAAAATCAAAAATGAATTTTACTCCTAGCGTGGAATCTTTATTTAGTCCAATTGCAATGTTTGTCAGTGTTGTTTAATACAATACAGTTGTCGCTTGTCAGCACTGGCTGCGACATTAGATAATGTGTGACCAGTCAGTGCATATTTATAAATATACTGCATTGGTTGTGACATAAACTTGACAGCACTATTGCATGCGTGTTTTTCAGGACTAGTTATTGAAACGTTTAAATTGTTTGAAATTTACAGTAGGCTACTTCTATATTCAAGTAATTTATCATCAGATTAATAACAAAGTGTAATAGTTTTGGGTTCATATTAAAGCATTATGGCTGTTTGCACAAAATTCAAAATTGGTACATGGTGGTTCGCCCATTGGTCCACGCATACAACGATACAGTTCAGGCGCCAAAGAAGCTGATGGCAACAACAAAAATGTTATTAATAATAAGCAGTCGATAAAAAATTCACAAATTCAAGCTAAGTCAAACGAGTGTTCAAGGAACGAAGTTACCAAGGGAGGTTTTGCAAGTAGCGCCAGTGCCAAATATATGGAATATCTATTCTCTAGATGGGTTAAAAACATAAATTCCGTGCACAAGGTAAATAAGAAATCCTGTCATATTCAAATTTATATATTCATATAATACTTTCTCTCAATTGTATTTTTTGGCAGTCTTGGCACACTTACTTCAGTGATCTTGTGGAAGGCCAGAAGAAAAAAATAAATAATGCTAAACGCACCAAATAATTTTAAAGTTGTTCTGGACGATCTTACAAAACCGAAAGACTGTTCTGAACCGAAGCCCATTGAAGAAATGCAAAAATGGATGCATCAATCTAATCAGCCAACTAATTTGGATAGCGATAGTTCAAATAGTTGGCCACCAATGACGCCAACGGAGCAAACTAGCGTGGTAGGCCACATCAACTTGACGCCATTTAAAGATGCCCCAAACACGCCTATGAGTATAAAAGATTTGGTAGAGCATGTGCCAAAATCGAAGGGGGCTATGACAAATGAAAAAATTGCGAAAAAGACACCAAAGAAGACGGAACATTTACATAATATGAAACAGCTAAGACGCAAGCGAATCATTACGAGACAAAAGGAGATGGCAAAACAGTCAAGGAAGGAAGATTCAAGTGGTGGTGGAATGTTGGAAAAAAAGTCGAGTGAACCGACTAAAAAATAAACATAGATCAGATTATAGTAGCATAACCCTATAATTCATTGATTTAGATATGGGCATGCCCCCCTTCGTATAGTAGTCGGGTATTTGAATTAAGTAACCAGATTTCCAGTTGTCAAAGCATCAAAATGCTTAACACATAAAAATTCATTACGATTTATTTCTGAAAAATTCCCAATTAAATTTTTCTATCTAAATTACAAATTCAATCTTTTTAATTTTTTTTGGTCCTTTGGCAGTATGAAAATTCACAAAATCTATAGTCTTCGAAATAATTGTATGTTTATCAACAGATCCCGTCAAGGATTTCATAGTGGAGCAGTGCGGGCTGCAAAAACCACAAATCAATCTTCATTAGAGAGAAATAAACGCGATAGCGCTGTCAATGGCAGCAATGCTGTCTACGTAGAGAAACAATTCTCGAAGTGGAGCAAGGACCCCGGATCAGTAAATTCGGTAAGGATGAGGGCCATTTCGATTGAATGATTGTTTTTTTTATATGAACATTTGTATTTGGGCAGTCTTGGAATGCGTATTTTTCCGGTAGACCGGCGGCTAAAAGTAAACCTCTTCAGAAAAGCCGAAAAGCTTCTTCAAATGCATTCAGTGTAGGTGCAGGTGCAAGTGCAGGTGGAGGTGCAAGCGCAGGAGGTAACAACATTTTCCCGCCAGGTGGATCGGGTAAATCACGCGGAGGCAAACCACCTACTATTCAAGCTCCGAATGCAGACTGGAAATATATAGATGATCATCTTGTGGTTCAGGCCATTATCAGAGCGTACCAAACGCGTGGTCATCTGGCTGCCGATTTGGATCCGTTGGGCATCGTTGGACCCACTGGCAGCTCCCTCTCCAAGGAGAACAAGAAAGTGCAGGCCACTAAGGCCGTGCTGCGACAGCATTATTTCTACACATTTAGTGGGTCACATTAATTAAGATAAAAACGATTAAGCTGTTTAATTCTGTAATGCTTTTGTAGATGATTTAAATGCTGTGTTCAAGTTACCGTATACCACATTGATTGGCGGAGATGAGCAGTTCCTGCCATTGCAGTAAGTAATATCTCGATTTCTTGACATTACTGCTGGCAAAGAAATTCGCGAATTCAGAAATATAAAAGTTTCTATCTGTCATTGTTTGGAAGTAATAAAGGGAAAAATTTTTTTGTAAGTAATAATTCATTAGATAATAATCTTAGAACTAACGAAATACCATGATAATAATGAGATAGATACTTCTCCGTACCCACGATTAAAATTTAAAATACTATCCTGCAAATTGGTACTCATTTTTAGGATACTATTGTTTAATATTTCGTTGCCTTTATTCATTCATTTATTTGTTGTATATTTGATCGTTGCTTTTTCAATTTCCAACAGAGAAATTCTCGAGCGATTGGAGCGAGTCTATTGCGGCCATATTGGTGTTGAGTATATGATGATAACCTCGCTATATAAATGCCACTGGATTCGACAGCACTTTGAGAAACCAGGAGCAATTAATTTCACGCCGGAAGATAAGAAGCTGATTTTAGAACGCCTCACACGCTCCACCGGCTTTGAGAACTTCCTAGCCAAGAAGTTCATCTCCGAGAAGCGTTTTGGCATTGAGGGCTGTGATATTATGATACCGGTCATGAAGGAGATTGTCGATGAATCCAGTCGTAAGGGTGTGGAGTCCATCTTCATTGGAATGGCGCATCGCGGGCGCCTCAATGTGCTCTCCAACGTGTGTCGCAAACCAACCGAAGATATTCTATCGCAATTCCACGGCATTAGGGCAATGGATCCGGGCTCCGGGGATGTGAAGTACCATTTGGGCGTGTTCACCGACCGACTGAATCGACAGTCCAATAAGCGTATACGCATCACCGTGGTCGCCAATCCCTCCCATCTGGAGTTTGTGAATCCGGTGGTGTTGGGCAAAGCGCGTGCCGAGATGTTTCAACTGGGCGATTACAAGGGCGACAAGGTGTTGCCCATAATACTCCATGGCGACGCCTCATTTTGCGGCCAGGGCGTTGTCTTCGAATCCATTCACATGTCCGAGCTGCCGGCCTACACCACACATGGCACCATTCACATTGTGGTTAACAATCAGATCGGTTTCACCACCGATCCGCGTTTCTCGCGCTCCTCTCGCTACTGCACCGATGTTGCACGTGTCCTTAATGCGCCCATTTTCCATGTGAACGCCGATGACCCGGAAGCGTGCATTCATTGTGCACGTGTGGCTGCCAAATGGCGTGCCAAATTCCACAAAGATGTGGTTATCGATCTGGTGGGCTATCGTCGCAATGGCCACAATGAGGCGGACGAGCCCATGTTCACCCAACCGCTGATGTATCAACGCATACGCAAACTTAAGCCTGTTATGCATCAGTATGCTGAGAAGCTGGTCAGGGAGGGAGTCATCAAGATGGAGGAGCACACGGCCATGGTCGAGAATTACGAGAAGATTTGCAACGACGCCTTCGAGGAGTCCAAGAAGGCAGAATCATTTAAGGTTAGTTCTCATTATTTCATATTTATGAGTTTCAAATTTATTGTTTTTTTTAACGCAGTACGCAGATTGGTTGGATTCGCCCTGGCCTGGATTTTTCCAAGGTCGCGATCGTCTAAAGATGTGTCCCACGGGGGTCAACATCAAAGTCCTGGAGCACATTGGTAAGGTTTATTGTACTCCCCCACCAGCAGAGCGTAATTTTGTTGTCCACAAGTGAGTTGCAAGCTGTGCCTCAATTTTCATGTCGTGCAATGATTTCACTTATCAAATTAATTCAGGGGTATTCTGCGAATTCTGGGACTTCGAAGAAAAATGCTGAAAGAGCGAGTTGCCGATTGGTCTTTGGGCGAGGCTTTTGCTTTCGGCACGCTCGTTAAGGACGGCATACATGTGCGTGTGTCCGGGCAGGATGTGGAGCGTGGCACCTTCTCCCATCGCCATCACGTGCTGCACCATCAGAGGAAGGACAAGGTCAAGTACAATGCTCTGCAGTACTTGTATCCGGATCAGGCGAAATACGACATCTGCAACAGTTCACTCTCCGAGTGCGCTGTGCTGGGCTTCGATCTGGGTTATTCGATGGCTAGTCCCAAAACTTTGGTGATTTGGGAGGCACAGTTTGGTGATTTCGCCAACACGGCTCAGCCCATATTTGACACATTTGTTAGTAGCGGCGAAACCAAATGGGTGCGACAATCAGGCTTGGTTGTCTTCTTACCCCACAGCATGGAGGGCATGGGACCCGAACACTCCTCCGGTCGCATTGAACGTTTTCTGCAGCTGTCCGACGATGATCCAGACGTCTATCCCGATACCAACGATTGCGACTTTGTGGCCCGACAATTGATATCAACGAACTGGATTGTTACTAATCTGACGACGCCAGCGAATCTCTTCCATGCGTTGCGGCGTCAAGTTAGCGGCGGTTTTCGCAAGCCGTTGATTAATTTTGCACCCAAGTCTGTGCTGCGTCATCCGATGGCTCGCAGTCCGTTCCGCGACTTTAATGAGTGTAGCGCCTTTAAGCGCGTCATACCCGAATCGGGCGAGGCGTTATATAAGCCCGAGTGCGTAAAGAAGTTGGTGTTCTGCAGTGGCAAGGTGTACTACGATCTGGTGAAGGAGCGCGATGATCACGAGCAGAATGACTCCGTGGCCATAGTGCGAGTAGAACAGGTAAACAACTTGCGTATGACTTGTAATTTATTTTCCAATGCAATATATTTGGGTAATTTGCAGATTTGTCCATTCCCCTATGATCTAATTACTAAGGAGCTGGCGTTGTATAAAAATGCCGAACTCTTATGGGCGCAGGAGGAGCACAAGAACCAGGGCGCCTGGTCATATGTGCAGCCGCGTTTTGACACCACGATCTTGAACTTTAGAACCGACGAGTAAGTTTTTTGTTTAAATATTTAATCGGTCAACGTGGAGTTGCCAAGTTTATCGGTCGCAAGTCGTCTAGCCACATTCTACTGCGCCTAATCGCTAGGTGGCGCTAGTCAGACCTAACTTAATTTCGTGGCGTTGCCACCTGTTATTTTGCACATCTTATTCGTGTGGTTTATTTTGGTGTTTGTGCTACATGCGCGCCTGCAAAACGCATTGTAAATGCCAAGGTGCAATGTGAGATGGGCCTTGGTCTACTGCCATGTCGCAACAAAATGATTCAGGTGCGACGACGCGCCTTCAAAGTGTCAATCGATGTCGATTCTCGCCGTTGACTGTGACGAATTAGCCATCGCCATCGCCATCGCAATCGTTTGCCATGATTCAAAATGGCGTCGCCTCGCATGACGCCATATCGTTTTCGCGACGTCGTTGCTGTCGTTTGCCACCCAAAAGACGCCTGCCGATTTTCACTTAAATTGATTTTCGAAACGTGTGCCAAGCAACGTGCGTCGCCCCCAAAAAAACAAAACCAAAACAAAGCAACAACTACAACTTATTGAAGAGGCAAGAAAAAAGTAGATCCGTTGAAGGTTGATCCCTCCCATTAGATTTACAAGCAGTGCGCGCACTTTGTATGCATATAGAAAATATTTTATCTCAAATTGATGTGTCTTGGCCTTTGTGTGCTATGCGATCGCAACAAAGTTGTAAGAGTCGCATACATTTGGTTTGGATTTTCTTTGACCTTGCCAAAGTTCATAGATCGTTAGCACGTGTCTCTCGCGATGTTGTGTTTTCCTTGGAATTCGCTGAGTAATCGCTGAAAAATGCTGAAATGCTGAGAACTTGAATGTTGCTGCTGCTGTCATTTTGATTACGATAAATTGCGGCGGCAGGCCGGCAACCATTTGAAGGCTCCAATAATTATTTTCAATTTGCTTTTTGCGTTGTTAGTAATTAGCCAGGCCACAGATCCACTAACATCATCACCAGCACCGCCATTCCCCGCACTGACATCGACCTCGCCGTCGACTCTCCGTTTTCTACTCAGTATGCAGCATGCGCTTTGAACAAATTTGCGAGACAGCCATGTCGATGTCTATGTCCATGTCGCTGTCGCATGAAACTAGTGCAAGGAACTTGGCACAGTTTTTAGTCGGCGTTTGATACTAAACAACCCCCCTTCAACCATCTACCCCTATCATTGGGATATTTCTAAATACCTACATATATAAGTTGCCCCGTTTTATATTGAATTTAGCGCTCGACGTTTGCCATTTCTTTGTACATTTTGTACATAAAACTTAATGTGGCGACATATAGAATTCTATTATGCGATGGTCCTGCTAATAGCACGAGTGGCTCGCTAGATTTGTGCGCTGATTTATGGAAATATTTTTGGTTTCAGAAGTGCTTAAATGTTTTGCTTCCCTAAACATGTGAAGGCCTCGAAAAGTGTACAATACATATGTTATACAGCCAAAATAATTTCAATCTAAAAATTTCCGAATATTTCTAGAGATCATCTCAAGTTTAATCTCAACTCTTTTTGGCTTTTGAAGTGGAAATTCCACAAGCAGTCTCTATTCTATTGTAAATGGGAATTTTCTGTCGCGTTTCTCTTATATCTAGACACGATTTTCAATCGGCATGAAATTGTTTCTCTTTATTTGTTCTTTATTTTTTTTCGAAAAATATATATATGTATGCACACTTTGTCGGTGAAGAAAATTGAATGAAAAACCCTGCACACAAAGACGCGCTGTTAAATCCCAGGAATGTAGCATATTTGCTAGACAATCTCACAAATTGTGTACATATATACACTTAAGTACCATCTACATACTATACTATATACAGGCATTGGTATGTGTGGCGGGATTTTCTTTGTTGTTTTTGTCAACGTAAAGCAAAACAATAATTTTGAGGGATTTCGCCTTGGCAATCAATTATGAGAAATGCCCGAATTTCGTTGATCCCCAAGGCAAAATGTTTAGCTCTTGTTTGTGTTCGCTCAATTCGCAAATGCATTGCGCCAAAGTTTTATTAATGACACGCATTTTTGTGGCACATCTCAGGGATATAGACGATGATAGAGTGGGCGGAAAATCGCATGATATATGTGATTTTTTTATTTTTCTTTTTTTTTATTAATACTTTTTATACGTTTGAAAAGATAAGCAATATCAGAACTAGACACAGATCTATAGAATAGCAGTCTATTTATAAAATCATGCCATGTCTGGGAGGGACAAAGGGGCGGAATTGGCGCCAAATAATAACCGAATCGGGAGCGGGTCAGAGAGTGCGAAATTATTGTGGTGTTCTTGTTGTTTTGTTTGTAGATCTATTCGCCTGTTTTCATTTTGTTCATTCATTCCAACATCATGCTATACACAGTACACGATTTATAAATAAAACTGACCAACAACAAATGGGCCAACGAAAGGGGCAAAGGAAATGTATCGAAAAGCATCAAAGTTGTGCTTTGAAATAAACAAATTCATAAAAATTTTATGAGTAATTGGTGAAATTGAATTCATGCCGTTGTTGTATTTGCCTATTTGTGGCTCTTTTCATATCCGGCATTCAGAGGCTGAAAGGGCATATTGACTATGTGCAGTCATCTTCGAGATGGTAAAGAATATTCTCGTTAGATATGCCGATTGATTCATAGATCTCTGAAATGACAAGAAATTTAATAACAATTCTTTTATGAAACATTATTTAGAAAGCCAGATAGATTAGATATACTCGTATTTCTCAGATCCGAATATCTACCGGGTATCCAAAAGTCAACTGCTGCTTGCTTTCTTCGTATTGTTTATGAATATGAAGATCAGGTGCTGAGAATGGCAATTCATGAATGATGTTTGGAATTCAAAACACGCATTCTTGAAATATTTTCCAATCTTTATTTAACAATTAATTTACTTAGAATGTAAACTAAACTTTTAAAACGAAAGGCAACGTGAAATTTTATAACAAATTCGTTACTTTGCTGAGCCACAGTCGAACTCGTTACTTTGGCACTCGTTCATTTTAATTGTTGTTTGGCGAAAACGAGCGAGTTGCTGAATTCTTTGGAATAATTTTACAGCGTACATACAAAATATTAGAGCACTAATATATACATATGTCTAAACACTAGGACAAACTAAACTACATAGACTGATAATCATAATATTAAGCGGTATATGTAGTAACTAACTAGATATAGAGACAAACACTATACAATAACTGAATGTCATTATTCGAGATCCTTAAAAAACTCGCATTGCATGGCTAACAATGAAATTTCTTAATTCCACTCAAGGGCGACGATCACAATTCTTACATTTATCGGGTAAATTGGACACATACACTTTCCAGTTCCCTTCAAGCAGGATGGGATTTGCTTTCATTTAGACCATATTCCATATGCTGTAACTGCGTGCACGTCGCTCCTCCTCGACCACTTGCTCGTAGTCAATGTCCAGGTATTCTTTGCCCACAAATTTTACCTTGCGTCCCGTGTACTTCTTAATGTAGCTGATGTGGGCCGGCACTTCCTTGCCCTCGATCTCAAGCTTATACGAAATGCTCGTAATGCGCTCCAGGACACGTCCACGTTTCCAGCGCACTTGGGTCTTGCGATAACGCTCCGCGTACAGTATCAAATCGCCAATTTTATATTCGCGCACGTGTAGGCAGGATTTTATTGGCTTGGCTGGCTCTTCGTCCGGCAGCGGCTCGAGATCTTCATCGTCGTCGGTCACATAGGCGATCGCCTTCTCGATCGTCTCGATTTCGGGCACCTTTGGCTCCTCGGGCTCCTGCTGTATGAAGAATGTGTCGCCGATGGAGAGACGTCGCTGCTGTCGCTTGATAATCACTTTCTTTTTAATCTGTCGAGGTTTCTTTGGCTTGACAGGCTCGGGTTCCGGTTCCGGTTCCGCCACCAGTTCCGACTCAACCTCGGCTTCAACGTCAGTCGCAGCTTCTTGCTCAGCTGACTTGTTGAGCTCTGGAATCGGAGAATTCTCCTGTTCTTGTTGTGTGTCTACAACTGTCGGCTGCTCCTTGGCCTTGATTTGTTTTATGGGCGGCGTTAGCTTGTTTAGTCTGTCAGCTAGATTGCTGATCTTGTTTTTATCCTTGAGTATGTTGCTCAGCTGCTTGTTGGGCTCGTTATTCACCACCTTCTCTTTGCCCTTGTCGATGGAACTCTTGCGCACTAATTTCTTGAGGTGTGGCGACTTCTTTTTAACCACCGACAAATCGGATTCATCGTGTGGCTGCTCAACGGTTTCTATCTTCACGGGCTGCACGGGCCCGGCGAGTACTTTCAGCTCCGGCATGGTAGCTAGACTGTTGTCGGTTTGTTCCGCTGCGCTGTCTTTTGTAGCTTCCACTAGTTGTTGATGTTGATGTGTCTGTTCTTGATCTTGTTGTTTTTTTTGTTGTTGTTCAGTTTGTTGTTGTTGATCGTGTTGATGTTTTTGTGGCGATGACTCGTCGTTGTCGTCGATGATCTCGTCGTGCCGCACTTCGCTCAATGTCGCTGCTATTTGTGGCGTCGCCGAAACGACAACAACATCCACAACGGGGGCGACTTCAATGTCACCACTGGCAACGGCCACCTGTTTGGGCGTCGCAGTCGCCGGAATAATTATTGCAGACTGATTAATGGGTTCTTTGGACTGGCCAATTATCGCTGGAGCTGCTGTTGTTGTTGTTGTTACTGCTGTTGCTGAAGCAGGTGCAGTTGCAATTTCACTGGTTTCTGCTGTTGATGTTGCGGTTGCTGTGCTTCAAGTCCTGTGTGGTTGCGGTTGCGGCTGCTGCTGCTGTGGGCACCACCAGCACCGTTTCACCAACTAACTCCGCTAGTTTCAGGCTGGCGCGTCTGCTCGATTCGCTGGCTGGCGCTTTATTGGCAATCACATCGATTGGCATTTGTTTTGGCGCCGTCTCATCTGCTTTCGTTGTCGCAGTTGCTGCCGCGGCTGCTGTTGCTGTTGCTGCTGTCGCTTCATTTGCCGTTATTGCTGCCGCTTTTGTGGTTGCTGCTGTCGCTGTGGTTGCTGCTGCTGCTGTCTTCAGCTCGTCACCCTCAACGCTTTTGGCAGTTGGTTTTGTTACGCGTTTGGCAGTGCTTTTATGGCTCTCGACCTTTGCAGCTACAAGTTGTTCATTTGTCGCCGTCATCGTTGCTGCTGCTGTTGCTGCTGTTGCCGCTGCGGCCGTTTGGTTGTTGCTGCCGGAAGCTGTCGCATTTGCCACGCTGCTCTTTAATTTCTGCTTCTTCTTGCGCTTGACAATCGCTTCCGAGTCGGAGGGTCGTCTTTGTGTCAGTGCATCGCTCTGCACCACCTCAGGCACAATCCTCGACTGCTCTACTGCAGCAATCGATGCCCGTCGCGGATTCTTTGCTTTCACAGCGGTTTTCTTTTTGATAGTCCCTGCTGGAGCCGTCTCCGTTTTAGTCGCTGTTTTTTTATCTTCCAAATTTGCTGGTTGCGTTGCAGATTCTTTGGGCAGTGCAGCTGTCTGCGGTGTCGCTTCAACAGCTTCAACGGGTTGCTTAGTTGTTGATGCCGTATCTGCTGCTGCTGAAGTTGCTGCTGTTGCTGTTGTTGCTGCAGCTGTTTTTGTTGCTGCTGCTTCTGTTGTTTTTTCCGCTGTTGTCATTATTAGTGCTGTTGCCACAGATGCTGTAATTTCTGCCGCTACATTTGTCGCAGTTGTTTGAGTTGTTGCTGCTGGTGTTACTGTTGCTGCTTTTTCTGTTTTTTCTGCCGCTGCTGTTGTTGGTCTTTTTACTTCAGCCCCCTGCGGCTGCTCTTTAATGGTGGTTAATTCTTTTGTCTTCGGCTTTGCTTTGAGTTCGCTCTGCACCTTTGCCAGAAACTCTATTTTGGACTGTACTTTATCCTTTTCTTTGCCATTTTCCTTGGGCAACTCTCCATTGATTACTGGCATTTGCGATTGCACTTTGTGTTCCGGTTCTTTAACTGCTGTTGGTTGCTTTTGTTCCACGTTAATTGCTTGTTTAACTTCTGTTGTCTTCGGCTTCTTCTCTTCTGCATCTGTTAATGTATTTTGCTTTCTTTCTTCATTGACAGCGATTAATTCTTTTGTATGTTCAGTTTGATCTGCTATTTTGCGCTCCTCTGATTTAGTTTTATTTGTGTGCTTAGCTTCTGTGTGATTCTTCTGCAACTCCTTTTCAGCTTCTTTAGTTTTCGGATGTTCTTCCATATCGGCAGATATTTTTGATTCCAACAACTTTGCTTGACTCGTTTTTCTCCTCTTCTTTGTCTTTAATTGACGGAGCAATTTCCGGTGATTTATTGTGATGCTGCTCTTCCTGAATCGCAGAGACTTCCCTAGATGCTGTGACTTTATTCTCTTGCGTTTTCATCTTTATCTTTTGAACCGACTTTTTCCTCGAACTGAGGCTGCTCTTCTTCCTTGGTTTGTGGCACAGTTGCCTTGTCGGTCTTATCTTCGTTTGCCAGCTCTTTCGCTTGCTCCTTTTCCTCTTCTGCCTCATCGAAGTAGCTACGTCTGCGCACCTTCTTCACAAAACGGAACTGCACAGGTTGCGCTGCCTCTGTTTCAGTCTCCACTTTCTCCAGCACTTTGGCTGAAGTTGAGGGTCCCAGCCACTTCTCGCCGGCTGCCTCGGCCTCACTCTCTGTGCTGTACTGTTTGATCACGTTCTTGACCTCGCTCAGTGAGGCGGAGATGCGCGCCTTGAGCTTGTTGATGCGCTCCACCACATCCTCGGGCTTTTCCTCTACTGAATCCTGTGAGCGCATGCGACGTTGGCGACGCAAACGAGTGCGTTCGGGTAACACGGAGTCAACGTCAACAGAGACATCATCGCGACTAGATGAATTGCGTTTAAGCTCGCTCAAGAGCGGACGCGTTGTGGCTGCCGTCGGCACATCACGTATACGACTTGCTGTTGGTGAAGTAGCTGCTGTACTTGGATCGCGTATACGACTCGCTGCAGCTGAAGTAGCTGCTGTAGTTGTATCGCGTATACGACTCGTTGCAGGTGAAGTAACAGGAGTAGTTGTATCGCGTATACGACCTGTGGTAGTTGCACTGACCGGAGTAGTTGCATCACGCAACCGACTTGTTGCCACTGCTGCAGATGTGGCCGGCGTATCACGTATACGACTGGTAGTATCACGTATACGACTCGTTGCTGTTGTCGTTGGTGTAACTGTCGCTGCCGCTGCGCTGGACAAACGATTGCTAGGCAGGGATTCCGGTAAGCGCGAACTGCTTCTTAAAACTTCGTACTTCATATCGGTTTGATCGTTGGTGCTGCTGTTGTAGTTGTTATTGTTGTTGTTATCATCCAGCTCAAGTGGCTGCTGCTCGATTTGCTCGCTATAAATATCAACAACTGCGGCTGTTGCTGTCTCACTATCGTCACTCACTTTACTCACAGTCATGTCCACACATTCACTGACCACCTGCTCAAGCAACAACGGCTCACTCCACAATAGACCCGTGTTTCTTGTTGCTGCGTTCGCGAACGTGGGCGTGCCAAGCAATTGCACCAGCTCGCTGAGAAGATCAAACAAATCGAAATCCTCTGGCGAAACACGGCTGGCGCCTTCCTCTAACAATTCGCGTACCGCACACTCAAAGAATTCTATACTTGGATGCCCCGACAACGGCGACGACGGCAACGACAACGACGACGACGAGCGGTGCTTGAGTATCGTTTTGGGTTACGATTGTGGATGCGTGGGACCTGACGTTGATTTCTTGCCGTTGCTGACCATCCACTTGCACTGACGACGATCCGCGCGCGTCTGATGGACGATTGTTGTAGGAGGCAGCTGTTGCCTCCGCTATTGTTTGATTTTGCCTGGCGCGCTCACTGGCTAAGCATATTGACTGCTGCTCTTTAGTCATATTTAGCTCATTATGAGTTGCCGCCGTCGTCTCTAATTTGCTTTGCTCGCATATTTCGTGTTTATTTTTGGCAGAAATAGCATTCATGGCGTCGTCGTTGCCTTCGCCTTCGCCTGCGTTGCCATCGTCGTTGTTGTTCGCGTTGCCGTTGTTGTTCTCGTTGTTGTCGCGTTGTCGTTGTGGTGTCGCCGCCCAAAGGCGTCATTAAAATTTTCCGCCTGTTGATGCTCAATTTCCTTTCGCTCGCCAACGCCTTCAGCTTTTGCCGCTGCTTCCACGTTCAAGTTTAATGTTTGCTCATGAGCATTAAGTTCATTATCACACGTCGCCTTATGTACATCAAACGAAACAACATCCATATCCACATTCACATCATCATGCTCAGTCTCAACTGTCCGTGGCGAGTCCATGTCTATTTTAGTACTCGGATTATGGCTCATCTGCGTCATTGTTGGTGGTGTGGGATCCACAAACACATTCACATCCGTTTCTGTCTCATTCGCTTGACAATCTCCATGCCCAGCATTGGCGTTGGCACTAGCAACGCCATCATCCACACTCTTACAGGTTTGCTGATTATTGGGAAAACTGACAAATCGTTTTTTTATTGTGGGAAACTCTTTGAGCGTCCTTGACATAGCCAAGGGGGTTCGGCACCCACGCTCGCGTGTTATTTTAATCGAATAATTGGGATTCTTCTTCGGTAATTGGCACATCATTGGGAATCGTTGGCCCACCGACAAATGATTCATTTGTAGAGGAAATCGAGGTATGTTCGGGCCACCGCTGAGTTTAGGCAGCTGTTGCTGTTGTTTTGGTTGCTCTTGCATGGGAAATCTATGAGCTGTCGCTGCCTGTTGCAGTGGAAACTTTCCAGGCACTTGCATGACATGTTTTTTCGCAAGCTGTTGTTGCAGTTGTTGCGTCTCTTGTGGCATGTATGAAGGTGGCGCCCTCTGTCGTCGCTGCAGCGGAAACCGCTGCCCATCAATTGGCATTTCCGGCGACGTTGTTGTTGCGTTGCTGTAGCTGACATGGCTGACTCACAATTATGTTTTATGATGCCGTCAGACAAGATTTGCGAATTATTATTATTAGCTGCTGTCGACGTCGCCAGCTCTTGATTTTGCTGTTCTTGCCCGGAATTTGTCGACGCCCGCGCTTTATAACTAGCGCTCTGTTGTTGACCTATTTCAGAAACTTTTTTTTGCTATATATGTATATATGAACACGCACTGCAAATTGTTTGCTGCAATCAACACCACGTTGCAAGCTAAACTGTCGTAATATTCAGCAACCAGCTCAAGAGCCAGACAAATGTTTCCTTGTTGCTTTGCGCAACGAATTGCTATGCAAATGCCACAAGATCAATGCAGCTCTCCGCTACAAACATATTTGCCAATAAATTTGGTATTTTTATGTAGTCGTTCCTATGCTCTGCATTTCAGCACGAATATTGCATGCACTTTACTTTGGCGCACAGATCACAAGTTTACATTGGCGCCATCTTGTGTCTAGTGCCCACTGCAAGCTTAACAACATATTAAGCATACCCAACGTTGGCCGACGATACAAAAGGTTATAGAGTTGCTGTATCGAAGACACATTAGAGGAGTACATCCTATAATAAAACCACAAATATATATGCACGCTTATATAGGTTGTACAGACATGGTAGTATATAAATGTGCCAGCTTGCCAAATTGCTTTTTTGCAGGGTCCCCTTCCTATAAAAAATAAAGAGAAAAATAAAACGCAGAGTAGACTAAAAAAATCACTCGTGCCAAACAGCAGTCCAACAATGCTATTGTGTTCGAGTAGAATCTCTATACATACATAGTTCTACACTAAGTATACAACGAATATTATATATTTACTATATATGTAAATATTGTTGCCATCCCTTGCCAAAATTTGCCGGCTGTTACACATAAATAACATAGCAACAGAAGTGATGTGATTTAATTGCTGTCATCTAACTCTATTATTTTATTAATCCACAGACGTTGCGTTACCTACCATGGACGACCACCAAACTCAGCGGCATCCACTGGCAACAAGGTGCAGCACTACAATGAATACAATAACATTATGAACAGCATCTTTGGCGAGCTAACCGAAGGCAACAAACAGCGGTTGGCGGATAGAGTCAAGCAGCAGCAGGATCGCGCATTGAAGCAAAGCGCCGCCAGCTATTCCAAAGCAAAAGTGACGAGGATAAAACAGAGCGACAAAAAGCAGGCTGGAGCTGGTGACAAGCGCAAAAAGAGCAAGAAGGATGACAACGCTATGCAGGCGGCAGCAGGCCAGTCTGCGCCCGATGCTAGACATAAAAGGCAGAAGGGTGCATCGCACGCTGATCAACCTGCGCCCGATGCTAGACAGAAAAGGCTCAAGGGTCCATCGCTTGCCGATCTAGCAGTGCCGGATGCCAAGCAGAGGAGACAACAGGGCGCATCGTCTGCTGATCAAGCAGATTCGAATGCCAGGCAGAAGAGACAAAAGGGCGCATCGCCTGCTGATCAAGCAGATCCGAATGCCAGGCAGAAGAGGCAAAAGGGCGCATCGCCTGCTGATCAAGCAGATCCGAATGCCAGGCAGAAGAGGCAAAAGGGCGCATCGCCTGCTGATCAAGCAGATCCGAAAGCCAGACAGAAAAGGCGAAGTGGCGGATCGATGGATAATCAAGAATCACCAGAAGGCCAGCAGAAGAGGCGAAGGGGCGCATCGCCTGCTGATCAAGCAGATCCGAATGCCAGGCAGAAAAGACAAAAGGGCGCATCGCCTGCTGATCAAGCAGATCCGAATGCCAGGCAGAAGAGACAAAAGGGCGCATCGCCTACTGATAAAGCAGATCCGAATGCCAGGCAGAAGAGGCAAAAGGGTGCATCGCCTGCCGGTCAAGCTGGAGCCGATGGCAAGCAGAAGAGGCGAAGTGACGGACCCATGGCTGATCAAGAATCACCAGAAGGCCAGCAGAAAAGGCGAAGAGGCGCTGGATCAAGTGCTGGTGAAGCTGGAGCCGATGGCAAGCAGAAGAGGCGAAGTGGCGGATCGATGGCTGATCAAGAATCACCAGAAGGCCAGCAGAAGAGGCGAAGGGGCGCTGGATCAAGTGCTGGTCAAGCTGGAGCCGTTGGGAAGCAGAAGAGGCGTACTGGCGGATCGCTTGATCAAGAAGATTCACCGGATGCGCCAAAACCGGCAGGATCAAGAGGTCCACCCTCCCCTAAGCCAAGAGCGGGGCGCAAGCCGAATGAACCCAGCAAAAATTTAAAATCAAGGAAACCCGGTGAAGAAGAACCATCCAAGTAACACATAGCGGGCGATACGAATCCAAAGCGCTCAAGTATTAGTGTTATGTTCATTGTTACTTTAAATTTTCCAATCACTTCATTTTTAATAAATGCAAATAACATACAATTATTTGTATGTACTTAAATAAAATATTACTTTTAGCTTGCTAATTCTAATCTAGTATGAAACGAGTACCTCAACATTGCTTCCAATAGTTGGGATTCTGTTCCATTCGCCGCTGAAAGTTTGTGTACCAATTCTGTACAACCGAAAAAGGCACGAATGTCTCACTGGAGGCGGGTGGAATTTCAGGCACGCCGACACAAAAACTGGACGCATAGTTGAAAAAGTTTTCCAGCATACGCTGGCCAAACTGTTTGTTGTCGTTGGCAGTGGACTGCAAAGAAAAGTTGTTTAATTTAAAATTCATTATAAAGCATCTGATTGATGACTTACTACAGCTGGTGTTTGTTGGGCTACCGTCAACTCTGGCTCAATGGAAATGCCAATTTGTGCTATGTGGGAAATCTCCTGGGCGCCAAAAACCATGCCATTCCCATGTGCTTCCAACTCGTGGCTTTTCTTCAGTTGCGCTATTTTGAATATCGCTGATGGTTTGTTGTTGTTGATGTGGCCAAGGTATTGCCATGTGGGAGCTGCATTTGCATCAGGCCAACTGAAGTATATGGCGGCTGCGGTGCCCAACGGCAGTGGTGAAATGCCAGTTAAGAAGACCACAACATAATTCACGGCTTCGATGTCGGGCACGTTCACCAGTAGTTTGTTCTCATCGACTGCTACGAAGTCAGTTTGGGGCTGTGTGTGTATAATTTGTAATTATAATAGTTGTACAAAAATATTGAATCACATCTTACTAATCTTCCTGAACAAATTAATCCAAACATATCTGAAGTTGTTATGGTCTTTTCTAGAATAAATAAAACTTATGCCATTCACTCGAAAGCGCGCACATGTTCAGTTATATTTTGGTATTTTATCGAGACCCATCAATATCAAAGCAATATATCGATAGATATCATGGATTCAAGCAACAATCAGCTGTAGTTGCTGTGCAGCTGAAAATATATATTTAGCAAGCAACAGCTGATCACCTGTTGTGCAGAGTTAAATGAATTTTAATATATTTTTCCAAAATTAGTATTCGTAACAATACCAAATATCTTATTTTAATATGCATTTAACGCTCTTTGTACGCTTATCGATACAATTTAACAAGCACTGCGCTGCTGCCCCATAAGCGGATGTGGAAAAAAATAGTATATGTCGACACCTAGCTTACGGTCACACTGACGCCCAGCCAACAAACCAGAATCTTGTGTTGTTTTTGCAGAAAGTTATTATGGCCGGGCTATTACACATAAGTAAATTGTGCAGTAATAAAAATACCCTTAAATTCACTTACCACGCTACATGCTACAATCAATTTAGAACGCGACTGCAATCTCGTGTGGTAAGTAAATTGAATAAGCTTACCTACGTTTCAAGGCCACTCGAAAGATATGCGTGCACAATTGGCTAGATTTCGAGATTTCATAATTTCATTGTACGCTAATGATAAGCACAAAATTGGAGTTATTTTGGATTGACAGTGCACATAATTGGATAGAACGAAGAAAAGAGGTCAGGCAACAGTCAGCGTGTGTGTTGTTTTGGCCCCTTTAATTTGGAAGAGTTTAATTCGAAATTAACGCACAAACTACGCACTTGCTTATTTCGTTGCAGCAAGCCTAAAACCTTTCTCATAAAACACAGGCGCCAAAACACCACACACGCAGCTCACAAAATATTAATTATGGGACGCACCCACCGTTTGCGACAACGTCGCCCGCCAAAAACCTCAACTGACCGCTCCGATTACGAGTTGAACGCGCTACACGTGCTCTATGGACATCTCAATGGTTTGGGCTGGCGCAATGAAACACAGTTGTCGGCGCTTCACTTCCCGCAGACTGGACGTGGTTTATGCTCAAAGAGACAACGCTTTCGAGCTGGCGATGAGTTGATCCGCCTGCCCGCTGATTGCTTGATAAGCATAGCTATTCTGGAATCGGATGAACAATTCAAGGCGCTCTTCAATAAGGATCTGTTCGAGAAGGATTCACGAATTTCGTTTCAATCACTTGTCGCCTGTTATCTAATGCATCAGCAGCACTTGCATGATACATCGAAGCAGTCCGCATTATCTGCCTATTTGGATACGCTGCCGAGTAGGTACACAATGCCATATTTTTGTAGTACGTCGGAGCTGCAGTGTCTGCCGGAGGCATTGTTGGAGCACACCGTCAGACAACATCGACAATTACGCGAATACTATCGGATCATCAAGTCTCTGGTGGGCACGCAGCATTGCGAATGCTGTGGTCAGTCCTATTGCGAGGACATTTGGACACTGGCGGACTTTAAACGTGCTTACTTTGCGGTTAACTCACGTAGCGTTTACCTTAATCCACGCCAGCTAAAGCCAGCACGCTGTCACTTTCAAACACTGATCAATGGCGACACAAACTTGGCGTTGGCTCCGTTCCTCGATCTGTTCAATCACTCGGATAGCGTGCAAACGACAGCGGAGTTACAGTTGTCGAAAAGCGGCAAGGGATACGATTATGTGCTAACGATGGATGCTGCCTCTAAGCCCGAGCTACAACCATATGAACAGTTATTTATCAGCTATGGTGCACTGCCTAATTTGAAGCTATTGACGGATTATGGCTTTTATCTGGAGCGCAATGCACACGACTTTTTCGAGTTCTCGTTGTCGGACATTGAGCAACTCATCGCGCAGAACAGAAAGACTAGCTCACAAACTTATCATCGCAACATCTTTAAATTTATCAGGGAACACAATCTATATGACCAGATGTTTGTGCATATTGACGATGGCTGCTCGCACAACTTGCGTGTGGTGCTACACTTAATCTTCAAGCAGCAGGCATACTTTCCCAATATACTAAATCAGATTGCCTTTGGCGATGCAGCGCAGTTCGTTGATGTGCAGCCTGAATTGTTCTTATTGGTCGCACACAAAATTAGCGAATATCGAGGCTTTCTCAAAACGCTGAATCAGCTGCCGCAACTTACAGAGAGTGGTGCAGTAGCACGAGACTATCTGCTGGAGTGTGTGCGCTACCTCGGAGACTTTGAATCTGTGCACTGTCAATCCTCGGAATAAAATCAATATTGCCTTTGTGAAATAAAGTACAACTTTTTTTTCATAAAATTTCCATGAATGTTTTAAATGTTTTTGCGTTTGCTTTGCAGCTTTATAATACATTTGCCAGTTCCAATGATGATGCTAACCAGAATGTCAAGGGAAAGAAGGTTACACCGTTTACGCCCACGCCGGGTAATAAGCTGCTGGGCGGCGTGTTTGCCAAAAAGCCGAAAGGTATGTGCTGCAATCTCAAACCAAATTCCTGGATATTGGTTTAAGCTGCCTAGCTAGCTGTAAATAACTTGATAGCTTGCGGGGCACAATAACATGCAAATGTTGATTGTCAATATTTCACCTGCAAGTTGATGTGCTTGACTCTATATATTTATTTAAATTTTTATTGCATTTTGCTTTTGATTTTGACTAACAATCAGATTGATCTTGTATATTTTTGTAAACTGAGCTCACTTATAACAAGCTATACACCCCCCAAAAAACAAATGCTTGTTTGTTTGTTTGTTTGTCTGTTCGTTTGTTGTGTTGGCGCCTGTTTGAATTTTGCTGCATTAAAGTAAATTCAAAAATGCGGTTGCACCCACAGCGGCAGCAGCAGCATCAACTGTAGCATCTGCAGCGCTGCAACGAGAACAACAAAAACAACAAAAACGAATGCCACAACAACAACAACAATCAAGACAATGTCATATTCATATAGGCGGCAGCGGCAACGATGGTGGCACCGCTTTGGGCAAACTAGATGCTCCCGAGGTCACCTCCAAGGACATGATGCGTGCCATGATGGCGTATATATGGCCCAAGGAGGATCCACTAGTACGCAAGCGGTGAGTTCCTTAAGTAATAAATCCTACCATCAACACCTTACTTTTCAAAAATATATTTGTAAATGTTTGTTTTTAATTTGAATCATAAGCAACTATGTGCAGAATATTACATTTGTTGCGAATTTTAGTTTTTGTTCCTAATTTTTATTTTAATTTTGTTATTTACATTTTATTTGATTCATCTTTGAATCGAACTCTAAAATGTATTTTATTTGACAAAAAAAATAAAATTTGACAAACTCTGTATGATGGGAATAATTGCACACCCAATATAATTACATCAATTACAATAGAAGCCAACCTAAAAATAATATTAATGTGTAACGTGCAATAATTGCACATTTATTTTTGCAAAAGATGGACGAGCATTTATCCACAATAAATCTAAAAAATAAATTTGGGTTTCGTTGGTTTAATAAATTAATTTAATTTACAGTGTGGGCATATCGCTCGGTCTGCTCGCGGGCTCCAAGCTGCTGACTGTCTGCGTTCCATTTTTATTTAAGGGTGCCGTTGACACAATGACGACACTGAACATGGACACAGCCCCCGACGCCGTACTGTCTGCGGCGACGGCAATGCTTCTTGGCTGTAAGTATTAAATACCATGAAGTGTATTAATCCAATTCACTGATTGCCTCTTTCCTTGCAGATGGCATTGCTCGGGCTAGCGCAGCTGGTTTCAATGAGCTACGCAATGCGGTGTTTGCCAAAGTGGCTCATCATTCCATACGCAAAATAGCTACAAATGTGTTTCTGCATCTGCATAACCTCGACTTGGCCTTTCATCTGAATAAACAGACAGGAGCGCTCTCCAAGACCATTGATCGTGGATCACGTGGCATTAATTTTGTGCTCTCCGCCATGGTGTTCAATATTGTGCCTACAATTTTTGAGCTGGCGCTGGTCTCCAGTTTGCTGGGCATCAAGTGTGGCCTCGCGTTTGCTGGCGTCAGCATGGGTTGTGTGGGCATCTATGCACTTTACACGCTGAGTGTGACACAGTGGCGCACACAGTTTCGTGTCTACATGAATCAAGCGGAGAACGAGGCGGGCAACAAGGCGGTCGACTCGCTGATTAACTACGAAACAGTCAAGTACTTCAACAATGAGAAATACGAGGCTGGCTGCTACAACGAAGTGCTGAAGAAATACGAAGCAGCAAGCTTAAAAACTAGCTCTAGTTTGGCGTTGCTAAATTTCGGACAAAATGCGATATTCAGCAGTGCGCTTAGCTTGATCATGGTGCTGGCGGCCAAGGAGATTGCACAGGGCAACATGACAGTCGGTGATTTGGTGATGGTCAATGCCTTGCTGTTCCAGCTGTCCATACCGCTGGGTTTTTTGGGCAGCGTGTATCGAGAGGTGCGTCAAGCGCTGCTCGACATGCAGGCCATGTTTACGCTTATGAATGTGGACAGTCGCATACAGTCGGCATCGAATGCACAGCCACTGTTTGTGGACACCAGCAACTCGTCCATTGAATTCCAGAATGTGAACTTTGAGTATGAGACGGGCAAACCAATTTTCCGCAATCTTTCCTTTAGCATACCTGCCGGCAAAAACGTGGCAATTGTTGGCGGTTCGGGCTCAGGCAAGTCGTCGATGGTGCGTCTGTTGTTCCGCTTCTTTGAGCCAAATTCGGGACGTATTTTGATTGGCGGCCAGGACATTAGCGGTGTGGAACTGGACAGCCTGCGCAAATCGATTGCGGTAGTGCCCCAGGATTCGGTGCTGTTCCACAATACCATCGAGCACAACATACACTACGGCAACCTGACCAAGTCGCACGAAGAAGTGCAAAATGCAGCACGGATGGCCGATCTGCATGAGGCTATCATGAGCTGGCCTAATCAGTATAGCACTCAGGTGGGTGAACGTGGCCTTAAGTTATCCGGCGGCGAGAAGCAACGTGTTGCCATTGCACGTGCCATTCTAAAGAATACACCTATCCTGGTCTTTGACGAAGCGACCAGCAGTCTAGACTCCATTACAGAGCATGTGAGTAACATAGACTTTTATAATTAAACATTAATTAATATTACTTTCGCTTTGACAGAATATACTGCAAGCTTTGTCGCGCGCTACCTCGGGACGCACCAGCATCTGCATTGCCCATCGTCTGTCCACGGTAAAGGATGCCGACGAGATTCTCGTGCTGGAGAACGGCGGTGTTGGCGAACGCGGCACACATCAGGAGCTGCTGAAGCAGAATGGCCTTTATGCACGCCTGTGGGAGACGCAAACACAGCAATTCGATCCCAGTCGCCTCGCAGAGGAGAGACAGCGTGCCAGTACGAGCGCAGTCTAGTCAACGGCCAAATACCTTGGTTAAATTACACATTTTTTGACGAAGCCACCAAATTTGCAGTAGAGGCTCCTGCGTGGAGATTTGTTATATATTTAGGCTGAAAGTAATGTTGTGTCTGGTTTGTAAATACAGTTATATATAGAGTGTAACAATTTCAGCCTTTCGTAGCCTTTCTTTTTCACTCTTTAATTTGGGTTACGAATACGTAATTGCTAAGTGAAATGCGCAAAGCTGAAGCAAATAATTGCGTATATGTAATTAAATTCATTTCACTAGCTTAACAGATTTGATCACCAAGTGGCGAATGTAGTTTAACATTAAACATTTATTATCAGTTTTATCACCCACACAATTTTGTGACACTTAGGGATAGGCATGGAAATAGTCATGGTAGCAAATGGAAAACGATCTCAGCTGCTTCATTCTTAATCTCTCTCTCTTACCGACATCGGAATGGGCACATCGTATACCAAATAGAGCACACAGTTGGCAAGATGCATAAGGAACTGCTGGTAGTTAACCACTCGCTGCTTGAACTCCTTCCAGATGGGCAATATTGGCCGATCCTTGGGCGTCAGGGGCTCATCCAGCAGACTGTCCTCCTCCTGCATGGTGCGATTGACGTAGGTGTACAAATAAGACGCTGGCTTCTGGCCAATCGTGGTTACAGTGTGTGTGACATTGCTCTCCAGGCCAATGCTCTTGCCGGCAGTCAAAAAGTATGACTCCTCATCGTTGGCGCTCTTGTAGCGCACATTACCTTCAAGTATGGTCAACGTGCAATTGAAAAGCGCGGGGGCAATAAAGTTGCTCAATGTTAGACCCGGAAAGTCAGCCACAAATATGACATCCGAATAGTTGTTCCAGGCGAGCACCTCGTTGGCAATCGTCTTGAGCTTCGGACGCATATGATTTAGTTCGGTGAGCAGCGGCAGCGACCAGGGTGTTGTCTTGAATGGTGACCAAGGTGCCGTAAGTAAATCCACGCGTGGATCGAAGGTACGCTGTTGAAAGCGCCCGTTCATGGAGCACCAAATGTCAAAGTAAATGGAAATATTGGTGCTGGTCAACGGACTGTTTTGTGGATGCTTCACCATGTCCTCTTGTATATTGCGTTCAATGCATTTGGCATATTGCACTGCCATGTCGGCAAACTTTGTCCAGCGATCGTACTCGGTGAAGGCGTAGGGATTTAGGTGATGCACCTGTTGATTTTCGTTATCCACAATCTTAATGGAGGTTAACACCGTGTCATAGGAATGCACCATCATGTCCCAGGAATAACCATACAGCCCATTGGTCCAATTGTTGTAGCCCTTTGTGATGAAGTGCGAATAGGGCAGGAACAGTTGTAGTGCGCAGTAGATGATTATGATGCAGCTACGCAGTTGAGCTTTAAAGCCAGCTTTGTGCTGAACTGCTCTCTCACTGGCTGCCCACTTTGCTGTCTTGCCCAGGAAGCGTATGCGACGTGGCCAGCTGAAGCCAAAGAAGAGGGGCACCTCTGCCAGACAGACCCAAGGAAACATGCCTATAAAAAGAGCATAAATTGAGAATTGGAAACATTATAGAGATGCGACAATTTACCAATGACAAACAAACGCGAATTCATCAGATGGAAACTAATCATGAATGGCGTAGCAAAGAGCCGAGTGCGCTCGCAGGTCATGAAGAAGGCAATGGTGAGATCAAAGACAGCCGTGAACCAATGAATGATCAGCAGATCGATGATTTCGCCGTCGAGCAACTGGCGGAATGGCGCAAACACCCAATGATCGCTGAGGCTGGACATTGCATAGCCAGAAAGCCACTCCAGTGAGAATTTCTTCAGGCCCGCATACATGTACAGTATAAAGAACTGAAACTTGACGATAAAGTAATTCCAATACGGCACTGGCTGTCGCAGCTCTGGTTGCAGCCAACTGTCTATCGAACTGCAAAATTAGAAAATGAATATTGGAAATAAAGCAAATAATATAATTTGCATTGACCAATAACTGTGGGCTTGAGTGAAGAGCAGCAGCGTTCCGACGAGACCGAATAGATAGCTGTGATTATTCCACGCCGGCTTGTCCAGTAGAAAGATGTACCAATAGCCAGCAATGAAGGTTAGGCAGCTACAGCGAAAGCGATAGCCAAGCATAATGCCCAATGCGCCCAGCCACATGCACAGATAGACGCAACCCATCCACGGATACTCCAGTGCTCTCATGCCACTGAACAGTGGGAAGTGACAGTGCTGTGGCTCACCGAATCGCACGTCCATCTGCCCCCCGCCGCGCTCCTCGGCAATGTCAATCAGCATGCAGGCGCCGTAGAGCATCCGAAATACACCCAAGGCTGCACCATCGACAGGACGTTGCAGCCAACACGTAAAACTATTCAAATCCTTAAAGTTATGCAGTTCATGTCCGAAGCACACTTTAAACAGTTGAGCTGTTTGAGTGCTCTCCGTCAGTTGTTGCTTTTGTCTATGCTTCCGCTTCTCCCCTTGCGCCTTTTCCGTTTCCTTATCCGGCTGCTTCTCTTCCTTTGATTCGGTTGTGCAACTCACATCATCTGAGGCCCCAGACTTTTCGCTGCTGTCTGTGCAAGAAGTGTCTGAAGCCTTTGGAGTGGTGGGGTGTTTGCGCTTTGAATTAGTCATAATGCTGCAAGTAATAATCATATTTAGTGTGATTTTCAAGTGGTTTTCGAATGCAAATGCCTTTTGTTGTTCATACGCAATGTAAGCTCTCTTACTGTCAATATTACTTACTTCCCAGCAAAGTGAGCGTACTTTAATAATCTATTAAAGTCGTATACTTAATTTCTAACCTTTACATACAGGCGGTATGTTTCTGGGAAATCAAATCTAACAATTTTAAACGTCTTTTCATTAAACTGGGTAAAAACCCATATCAGATGTGATTGAGATATTTCAATAAAATTAATTTTCATATAGAATCTAACATTCGATAGATAATTATATACTTTGCTAAAACGTTTGGCTCTACAATATTCTTAAAGATCACAATTTAATTTATGTTGAGATCAGGTAGCATATTATTTAAAAGTTTCGTATCTATTTTATCAGTCATTTATTATAAGTTGCAATTAGTTTAGCAATAAACCCGCCTACCCCATAACATACAAACTTTGCACAATTTCAGTTTTGGTTTTTTTTTGTAGAATTTATTGAAAAAGTTTGACATAAATACATGCATGCATATTGTTGTATACTAAATATATAATATATGTGTTTTATTTGGTTTTCTCTACATTTTGCTGTCATTCCTTACTTTATGGATGCATTCACCCCAGACACGTTCCCTGCCCCACTGACTCCCGAAATCAATCAAACTCTAACGTATCTGGGAGCTGCGATTATTGAAAATATTATTGGATTTATTGTATTGTATTGTGATGTGTGTTTTCTGTTGCGTGGTTAGCGAAACGGGGCTTCACTTTAAAAAAATACATCAATTATGAAATATATATATATAAATAAATATATATATATATATATATATATAGTATTTGTTTATTACATTCTCTATAATCATGAGTTGAGTTTATTGCAACAATTTTTGCCCAGCTGCGTTTTTTTTACGAATTCTCAAACCCCAACCGCATTCAGTTGTGTTGAACAAGTTTCTATAATTGCAATTGCATTTCTTGCATTTTATATTGTTATATTTGTATTTTTGGTTTTCAATATTCGTTTTTGGTTTTTTGTTTTTGGAATACACAAATACATACATAATTTTGTTTTGAATAGATTTTACAATTTGTCATTGGTTCGCAAAATTTCTAAATATTTTTGAGAACAAGCTTTGAAAATGCCTCAAACTACGCATACGAATACAATATAGCTGGATACTATACTTGATACGATTTGTTTTTGTTTATTAGTAAGTTAATGCTTTGGTTTTAAAATTGTTTTGGGGATTTACACATAAAAGAAAAATGATAAAATAATAAAATTGGAAAAACAAACGGAATTGATCAAACAAAAAGCTTTTGGTGCTATTTTGCTTAAATAGTTTAAATATTTGTAATATGCTTTTAATTATTCATTTTGTTTTTAATTATTTTGTTTCTTGGTATTTAAATAGATACTGACTGTTTGGTTTAATATTTTGCATTTTGTTTTGATTTTTAATTTTTTTTTTGTTAAATTTAATGTAATTTAATTAATTACGACAGTTATGCATAAATGACTAATATTTGACTTTGACTCTGCATCGCATTTACGTTCATAAAGTTGTTTTTTTGGTTTCGGTTACAATGCTAAAACATTTGAAAATGCATTTTTAAAGTTAATTCGTTAAGTAATTACTTGTTTTCTTTAATTCTGAATAAGTTTTTAAAGTGTTTTTCGGCAAAGTTTTCGATTTGTTGTCAGTTGTCAAAAAAATTGCATACAGTGTGAGGCAACCCACCGACCACCAATCCCCGGCCCCCCACACGAAGTGACGGCGACGACGGCGACGGCAAAAACATTATCGAATGAAAACTGCTGTTGTTGTTGATGTTGATGTTGCTGTTATTGTTGTAGTGACTGTTGTTGTTGTTGTTGCTCTGGTTGCTATTGTCGCTGTCCGACCGGCAAGCAACCCTCACTCTCATCTTTGCGCTGTCTCTCAGCCATTCCTTCTATCCCGGTGCAATGCACCCCCCGCCCCTGAAATTTAGCGCACGCGCGCTCTCTCTCTTCCTCTCTGTCTCGCTCTCTGGTCATTTGCGTTTTATATGCGATTCTGATTCAGCTGAGAGCGTGGCGTGAAGGGGCTAACCATAACACCACTTGGCCAAATCGCTTCGTTGAATAGCTCATTGAAACGATAGTCGGGTATGGATATTTTGAATTTACAATATGATAGCTGCGACAAATTTGCATCGTTCTTCACCAGCTTGGTGCACTTGACCAGATTCTTGTTGATCTTCAGCTCCTCGGCCAAATGCTCGATAATATCGTCCTCGCTGGTGTTTGTCGCAAATTTGCCCACCTGCACCCAACGACCGTAGTCGCAGACGACCTGCAATCGATCCGAATTGCAATTGTTGCCGACAACGATGAGATTGTTCTGTTGCGGGTGCTTTTTGCCATCGAGATTGTTGACGGGCTGGTTGCCAAATTGGAAATACTGTTGGTACATCCGTCCCTGGATTTGATTAACGCCATTGCACACCTTGTTCACCTTCTCCTCGATGGTGTGCAGCTTGGCGGACAATGCCTTTGGCGTCTGATTGCGGCACTCATCACAGTTAAATGATATCATGGGATTCTTCTGTATCAGATCATACATCGCATCGTCGATGTTAACGCACGTACGGTGGAACTTCTTAAGGCAGTCATCCGAATTGCAAATGATGATTGCATCCTTCGAATTAATTGATTTCTTGCATTTCGGGCAATTTTCAGCCATCTTTGCACTTTCCTTCGAATACTATGTAAGTAATTTGGGTTTTTTTTTTTGGCAAAACGTCGACAATGTCGAGAAAAACACACACACACGCACGCACTGGCACAAATACACTCACACGCAGACACGGAAAGTTTAGTTACACACGCACAACACAGACGCACAGAAAACAAACACTGTGTAATATGAGCGAATGTTGCGGAGTATCTGCTGTCGCTGTCTGGCTTTAGCTAACGAGTAAGTGAGTGTGAGAGTGTGTGTGAGAAGTTTGCTAAAAATTGTTGGAGAAATGAGAAACACGACCGAATGCGAACCGTACGCCTCGAAGTTTGCTGTTCAACTGACAAAACGAACCCTTACAAAAGCTACCGTCGTCGTCGCTTATCGCACATACGTATTTTTAGGGGTTGTTTCCGCTCTCACTTTTGTTTTGGGCTTTTTTTTTTTTGATATATTTTGCCAGTATTTTGGCCATATGACTCCTATGTGTTTGCTTCGTGTACTTCCTGTAACCTGTATTTAATTTGCATTCCCTTTCAGTAAAACTAGTTCGCTCTACGATATTCCTGCGAGCCAACTTGCATTTTTTTTTGCAGTCTGGCAGCGCTTGCATTCAAATCGAGAAAGCACTTGCAGTTATTGCAGTAGTGTTGGAAAGCGTTGTTTGTTTACATTCCCACGATTTGTTGTTGCCCTCGGAAGGGAGTTCAACTGAATTGAATAGTTACTTTTATTTACCCTAAGTTAAAATGCAAAAAAACCGAATTGAGCATATAATATAGAGAATATAAAATTAAAATAATCTTCAAGGTAATTTAAACATTATTTGTTTATTATTTATCTGTTGACTTGCCTCAATCAACTAAATAAAGCGTTCACATTACACTTTGCGAATTTGTTTATATAAAACGTGGAACCTGCTTAATCTGATTTCAACACTACTTAGGGCGCTGTCCAGCTAGTAAAATGACTGCTTACCTGTTTGACAATGCGTATGTTGTAAGTAATCAAATTGTACCTGGGCCGCCAATTGGTAAACACATAAAAAACAAAACCTTCCGACGGAGCAAATTAAGTTTATCAGTTTGCAACAGTTTGCAGTGCTTGTTTCGTAGTAAGACCAAACAGGATAGATACAGTTAAGAACAGGAACGCGAATAGGACGCAGACAACGCGAGCAACACCGATCCCAGCAACTGAGGCTGTGTGCGCCAGGCTGCCTCTTATTTATACTGTCATCAGGACCTGGTCGGCCTCCCGGATGGGTTAGTGGATGGAGCTCGACTGGAGCCGGAGCTGGGGGTCTAAGGGCAGCGTCTGTGTTTTGGGCCTGGGCATGGGCCGAGTGGCGGCCGAGTGTCGACACAGGTGGGCGGGGTGTTGTTTGCGCATGTCCTTGCACAAAAAGATGGGGAGGACGGCAAGTCGCTTCGCTTGTCTTCGCGTCGCGTCGCATTGGCATCGGCAGCGCATTGATAATAATAAAATATACTTGTATACAAGCGAAAATGCAAATAGCGTTAACAGGTGTAGCGGCAGCTGCGCCATCGGCTCTGCAGCTGTTTTTGTTTGCCATCCGGCGTCGTCATCGTCGTCGTCGTGTAATTGGGTTTCATTAAGTGGCAGAGGGCAGCCATTTCCGTTTCCTTTGTTATGCGGCACTTGTTAGCCGTCCGTGGCCTGTGTGTAACCTGTGGGCTGCTCCACTTTTGTGGTGTCAATAGATTTTAATCAGGTGTGGCAAGCATAGTAAACAGCCGGCGCCCCAAGCTTTATCTCGGTTATGTCGTGTATCCTGTGTCCCGCTGCCTTTTGTCCTTCGCCACGTGCAACTGATTTAAATATCACCGTCTCAGTCTCTATTTGAATTCAGCTTTATTTTTATTATTGCGTCGCCCAGCCACATTCTCTTCGTTGTCGCCCAATTGTTATTTATGTATGCAATACACAGCACCCACGTGTGTTGCCCTATACCAAACAGATCCCCGCATCCTTTTGCGAACTGCCAAGTGCGTAGTTGCTCCTCAATTAGTTTACCAAGCTCTCTCTCTCTCTCTCTCTCTTGCCTGTCTCCCCACACAAGTGAGTTTAATTTAAGCCCTCACTTCGACATGTACTTCTATTTCTATGCTATGTTCTTAGAACTTTATTCGAGTAGTGCGAGATTTGTTGTTGCTGCTTCTATTCTTAGTCCTGCTGCCAGTCAATTTTACAATCCTTGTTGTTGTCGTCCGTGCGAACAACATAGAAATGCTCTCGAGCTCACACACTTTAATATTAATAGTTGGCATTTTTAAGCGACATGGCTGTGTTCAGCAAATTTAATTTTTAGGTATGGAAAGTACATGACAATATGGAAAGCATGCTGTCTATTTTAGACTGTTAGAGGAATTAAGTTTACAGCAACCAGTGTTGAGAGGAAATTTAATCTCAGGTGTAATGAAAACTTATGAGTACGTGAAGTGTAATCACAAAATTAAATGTATTTTCGATTGATTTACAAATGTATGTCTATTCTCTTAATTTGTGGGTTGATATTGGAATTAACATCTGCTTAATAAAATTTCTTAAGTCTCAATCTTGATGTAATTTAAATAATTATTTAAAAAATAGCATTTTATTGTCAAAGCTTCCAAAAGTTCAAACTTGCTTCAAACAATTATCTAAAGAAGGATTTTAACATACTTACTTGCATATAAAAGTTAATATTCCAATAAATGCAGTCTCCATAAATTATTGTACAATAATTAAAACTACTAACAGTACTCGTAATAACAACTTTAATAAGCTATGATAATTTAAGGAATTTCAAAATATGTTTCGTTAAGCTAAATTTTTTATTTTAATTTGGTTGTGCTTTACATAACTTTTTGCTCCAATAAAATAAACTTGAAGTTTTCAATGACGAACGCTCGTAACAAATTTCGTTATTCATATGTTATGCTTATGAAGAAGTAAACAATTAATAATTGATTTGAGCACATATGCGTTGTATTAAATTAAGTAGCATGAAATGTCAACATGTTGTTTGTTTCTTCATCAGCATGCATATGTTTGTGTATCTAAATATCTGAGAGCAAATATATGATACATGTTGTAAGCAAACATTTTCGCAGCATCCTTAGTGCATTTTGTATTTTAAAATATTCAAGGCGTAGCCCTCCGCGAACTTGTGTCTTTCGCTGTCCTTGTCTTCAGGTTTGTTATTTTGAGTCCACAGCGAAAACGAATTAAACGCCCTTTAAATGGCCCCATTCAAGTTCAGATTCATGTTACATTTCTCTGTGTCTGCGTCTCCCCCACATTTGAATCTCGTTTCGCATGCAGCTCGCAACGCGACAAAACAAACAATGTTACAGCCAGCCAGTTCAGGTTTGTGTTGAATTTAAACGTCTACTCGACTCGACTACAATTCGCAATCGAATAGACTCATATTTCTGTATGAATGAAATATATGCGCAGAGTGGGCTTGACTCAGAATCAAATGTTTCTGTGTTCCAGTTGCAATTTCTTGATTGGAAAAGTGCAGCTGAAAGGCAATTGTGTGATTTGAATGGGAGCACCTTCAAAGTTTATTTGTAAAATGTGCATTGTTTGAATTGGTATTTTGTTGGTTTAGTTTGTGTGTTTTGCCATTCATGACCTTACTTGGGTTTATTACTGGACACCCTCGCAGAGAAATAAAAATGTGTTACCATTAACCTTTATCTTTTGAATAACTTATGGTGCTCTGCATTGCTTGCCAATTCTGCGGCCAACTCCAGATTGCGCAACATTGCCTGACCGGCAACAAAAAAATTGCCAATGGGGCGTATGTGTAACAACACGCTCGGGACTTTGCCACCAAAAATTGTAAACGAAATCAAATATCGAAATGAAAACTCGAAATTCCAATACGCAGTTCAACATCTCATTTACAAACTGCTGGCTGCTTGCTAAATGCGACAATTTCAAGTTCAAATCGAACGCACATCACTCATACGCCGCATAGGCGATGCCCCGATGGTCGCGCTGACCTTCCGACAATTACGCGAAAAATGTTGCAAGCTGCCAATTACGGCAGCACTGGCAGCTGGCGTAAGTTTTCATTTTGGCAATTGAAATGCGCGTGCCACACAGCAGCCAGCCACATCAACAACAGCAAACTATAACAATTGCTACAAAAAAGTGTTAAGCTGCAATGTTGTGTGTGCATCATTCGAATGCCTTTAATTGTAGAACTGGGGCAAGCATCTCAATCCCTAAACAGGGTGTTGTGCTTTAGCCGCTTTGCCCGCTTCTGCCGACATTGACACTGATCGATCGTCGTCGCAGCTGAAGCTACAAACGATAGCGCCCCCAATGCGTAAATCAGTATAAATATGCGACGCATGCGCCAACTGTTTGTCACACAACGAGAAGCGTTCGCCGAGTGCTCAGTCGGACAATCAGACAGGCAGACAGACCGACTACGATTGATCGATTGTTTAGCGAGGATTTTTAGCTGCAGTTGCGATAATGAGGGTGTTTCTGCTGCTGCTGCTGGTCGCTGCCAGCCAAGCGGCGACTCATGTCAACATTTCCATAGCCCAACAGCCGGCTACGAATCCAGCGGATGTCACAATTGTCGATGGACGTGCGCCTGCCGAGCTGCGTGCGGGTCCCGTGCGCTTTGAGCGTCTACAGGAGCGACCAGTGCAACAAGTCCAACAACAACAGGTGCAGCAACAACAGGTGCAACAACAACAGGTTCAGCAGCAACAGCAAAACAGGTACAGCAGCAATCACAGCCGCCACAGCAACAACAACAACCGCTGTCGCCTCGTCAGGGCCTGGGATTGCAGCCTGCTCCTGCGGTTACTGGCATCAACGGTCGCCTGCCACGTCGTCGTGTCCACAGTCGTCGCCCCTCGTTGCACCAGCAGCCACCGCACAGCGGTCAGTTCCGTCAGCGCAACCAGCAGCTGCGCCAGAATCAGGAATTCGAGCGCTACATTCAGTCGTATCACAGTCATGGACCTTCTGTGGAAACTGTGAGTAGATGACAAAAGTCAGCTGCCTAATGAATCATTATACCCCACTAGTTAAAGGGTAGTTTAGTGTCTGCTATAGATGCAAACATTTACTCAATCTTTAGAGTCCACATATTCATTATCAGTGCTTAGAAGACCAGTTCATCTCTCTGTGAGGCAATCAGCTTAAGTTTGATTAAGAATCTCACTTGGCACTAGCGATTATAGGAGAGTTCCACGATAATTCAAATACAATATTTCGTTGAAACTTCACACTCATTTTTTAGACACCATTATAGCTTTACTTTTTGTGCTTCTCAACAATAACATGGCTCCTATTTACGTCTCCGCAGGTCTTTGAATCCTCCAGTCCTTCGCCTCAGCGCTACACACAATCCAGCAGCAGCAGCAGCTCCG
Source organism: Drosophila siamana (assembly GCA_035047445.1). Lineage (NCBI taxonomy): Eukaryota > Metazoa > Arthropoda > Insecta > Diptera > Drosophilidae > Drosophila > Drosophila siamana. Next base: position 50,174 of record JAWNPP010000096.1, read on the forward strand.
TTTCTGGCTCCAGCTCAGCCGCTGTTGCCGACGATGCGGTGTCCATTGGCGGCGCCAAGTCGCAGCAGCTGCGCATGTTTGAACGCCAAGTTGCCGCCCCAGCACCGCAACAACCAGCTCAAAGCGTTGTCAACGTGGAGCAGCAGCTGGACAGCAAACCAATCTATGAACCCGCACCGCCAGCACAAACCGTACAAACCGCTTCCATTGCACCAGTAAGCACCGGCGCCAGTTCTTCCAGCTCCTCCTCTAGCAGCTCCAATCCAATTCCCAATGCGCCTGCACAAGTTCCGTTGCCCGCTGCGCTTCCCAAGGAAGCCAAACTGGGCGGTGGCAACAGCTATGAGCCCGCCTCCTATGAACCTGCCTCCTATGAGCCTGCCTTTGATGCTGGCACCAGTTACAACCGACCCAGCTACGATCAAGGCGGCTACAGCTATGACGACTCGCAAGACGATTATCAAGATCAGTATGCACCCGCTGTGGACGAGAATGCAGGCTACGATGATTACGAGCAATCGGGCGGCTATCTGCCACCACAACGCGGCTATGTGCAACCCGCTCCGCCACGTCCGCTGATCACCAAGACCATACAGATTGTGCAGCCAGCGCTAAAGGCCAAGAAGTACGAGGTTCGTCATCCGGCCATCCAGAAGGAGTTCTACGACATCGAGGAGCGTGTGGTCATCAAGCCAGCAGGTACGCTGGTTGTGGAGCTGGATCATCCGGTGGCCAAGATACCTCGCGGCGAGACCTTGCTGCCCCTGGGTCATCCACATCCCGCCGTGGCTGCTGCCTACAATAACAATGGACAGGTGCAGACACAAGGCTACAGCAGCAATGCGAACGAATACAGACCCAACTATGAGCAGCCAGCGCCGCCGGCCAAGGAGCAGCAGGCGCAAGTAACCACCGTGGGCTCCAGTGTGACCACAATGCCCAGCTACGATCAGGCGCCCAAGGATGAGTATGTGGAGGCGCAACTACAGCAGCAACAGCCACTGGGCAGCGATGCCACCGATGGCAAGCGTCAGCCCTCACCTGTTGCTCCACCCGTCGTCAGCGCCAGCTCCAGCAACAGCAACTCCGGCTCGGGTTCCACCCTCACAGCCACCGATGGCAATGGCAATCAGTTCCAGATCAATCGCAAACATCTCACACCCGGCATGCTGACACGCCAGGAGCCTGAGCTGCAGGATTACGATTTTGGCCGCAGCGACGCCAGCTATGCACCCCAGCGCAACTATCAGCGTGGCAACAGCTTCAATCGTCAGTCGTATCCCAGCCAGAGCAACGATGATTACTTCAGCGGCGAGTTCTTGGCCAACGCTAATGCCGGCAACGTGGAGTCGAAACCAGCACGTCTCGAGGAGGCGCCACGTCCGCAGATCATCAAGCATGAGCACAAAATACATTTGCCGCCATCGCAGCACAACATCTACCTGGGACGCAGTCGCCAGTCGCCGCCCAAGGAACGTCGCATCTCCGACCACGAGGTGGCTCACGTCGCCGAATTGAAGCCATTTTTGCGCAATCATGTGGGCCCCACAGTAGTGTACGCCAAGTCTGCAGTGCGACCAGCACCTGCTGCAAGAAACTACTATCAACAGTCTTCGCGTCAGCGCAGTCCAGTCGCCGAGGAGCTGGAATACAGTGCACCTTATTCACGCATGCGTTACGATCCCGATGCGCAGTCGGGTCGCCTGGTAGAGCAGCCCAAGCAGGAGCAACAGCTGGTGCAGGGCAAAGAATCGGCCAAGGCGCAAATTCACTTGCAGATTCCGCATCAAAATGATCGCGATCAATCCATTGTGGCCACAGCAACGATCAGCCCCTTGAAGCCCGACTGCGATCAACAGGAGCAACAACAGCAGCAACAGGAGGAGCAAAATGAGCAGCAATCCTCGCGCTACACGCAGCCACGTCAACAGTTCCAGCGCTTGGTTGAGGCCCCTGCGCCAGTGTCCAGCACTCAGGCCACGCCCAATCTGGATGTGGACGTGGCGGGCAATGGCGCCGCCGGACACCTCAATCGACACCTGCAGCCAAATGAGCGTGTGATTTCCGCCACAGCGGCACCCACCGATGCGGCTGCCACCAGCGAAACGTTCCACAAGCGTCGCATTGTGGTCAACCATCCGTTCCAGACGGTGCGCGAGGTGGTCGAGCATGAGCCTATCACCAACTACCATCAGATACAGGTGAATGAGCCCGCCTCCCCGCAGCTGTATCATCAGGCTGCCTACTATCAGCAGCCGGCACAAACTCACGGCAATCTGGTGCAGTTTCAGCAGTTTGGTTAATTTGCACGAGCGACGTAATATGTTTTAAGTAGTTGTAGACCAGGACTTGTATACTTGACAACGAGTACTTTTTTATTCTTGTTTGGAATTGCATTTGTTAATAGTTTTAATTGTTGATTCGTGTATTAATCGCGTAGTACTAGCAAACGAATACCCCTATGCGGTGGAAGGGCCCTCACCATATGTATATCATAGTTTTAAGCGCAGTTTTACTTGCCAGCAATAAAATGCATAAAAAATGCAGCGAGAAAATTATTTGAAATGTCGTTTTAATTAAAGGTTTGCAAGAGGAACGTTTCTAGCGCCATCTATTGTGCGCTAGCGTTACAACATCACTGGAAATCAACCGTTAGAAACCCCATCTTGAATACACAAATGTCGCAACACAGAATTTTCACATGTAATATAATATTTTTATTGGTTTTGTTTTGTTTTTGTGTTTCGTTTCGTTTTGTTTTTTGTTTCTTTTTTTTTTGTTTAATGAAAATTATATTTAAGCATAAGCATACAACGAACAAACTTACAGTTACATTTTATAATGCAATTAAAACATTGACTTTATATATAATAATTGTTTTATACTTCAAGACTCAATTTAAAAATACATATTTTTTGCATATCATTATAATTGTGTGTGTTTTTTTTCGATTTTGCAATTTATTTATTTACTTTTTTTGTAATTTTCGCATTTTATTTCGAATTATTTTTGCTTGCACTGCTCGCAATGTGTGGGGTTGGGTTAAGAATTAAATATGTTATTTATTTTATTTATATATTTATATAAAAAATACAAAAACAATTGTTACATTGCAATTGTCTCAATTTTTGTTAATTTAGCTGAAACGCATGTTTGCAAATTATTTGTTTCTTGTTTGCTTTCATTGTGGCGGCGTTTGACTGGATCGACGTTTGTCCTTTTCCTTCTCCTTCTCCTTGTCGCCACCCTTGCGACCAAAGATGCGGAACATGCCGCTGCGTCGCTCGTCTTTGCTCTTGCTGCCCTTCACACCTGACACAGAGGAAATGGATTGGGCTTCGCTCTCGCTGGAACTTTCGGCGGACACACGGCTAAAGCTGATGGAGTCCGGTTGCAGTGAGACGGGACGATTGCTCTCGAAGCGACTGTTGCCCCAACCTGTGAATGCAGAAAGGAGTGAGTATGGTTTGATAATGATGCGGGTCTAGGCGCGGTATTTAAAAAAAGCGCATGCAGATTAACTTAAACGTCGAAGCAAATGAATTGAAACATAAAATGTAGAGTGAGTGTGAGTGCAAGGAAGTAAAAAGAGGCGGGACAGAGAGAAAAGGAGACCAAGAACCCATAGCTAAGAGGAGAAGGCAGAAGAGATTTGGGCATATTCGTCAAATACTTTGTAGACTCGTGCGCAGATAGGAACGACGCGTTAGTTTCACCGATTTCACTGTGGAACAACCTTCACAGATATTGTTTAAAATTTCAAACATAATTTAGGCATGCATTACAAAGAGAGAAGAAAGATAAAGAGTAGACTTAAAGACTACCAGAACCATGAATTATAACTAAATTTATATTCAACTCTAAAGTACATTTCAAAACTAAGGAAAATACAATAGATGGGAAGTGACTCCGAGAGTAAAGTCTTAAATGTTAGGAAATATAAAGTATATGAAGATAATGTATCTGTTTAGATGTGTGCTAACCACCGATTCCATCGTTATTGTTATTTAGATGTAGACCCATGTAGCTTGGATTACTGATGGCATTGTTATGCTCCCCAGCGGAGCCCGATGATGATTTGGTCGATGATGTGGGTGAGCTCGTTAAATGCCAAACCGTGCGGCTGCTGCTCGCAATTTGTTGTTGTGTGGTTGTTGTTGTTGTAGTTGTGGTGGTAATATTACCATTGCCATTGCTGCTTGCACCGCTGCTCGAGTAGCTGATGGTGCGCTTTGTCGTTGTGCTGCTGCTGCTGTTGGTGTTGCTGCTGTGTCCATTGTTATTGTTGCTGGCGTACATGTTGCCGGGGGCATGCGTCTCCATCTCGATGAACTTGCGCGTCGAATCGATGCGTCCAGTGTTCAGCGACGGCACACGCTGTGGCGATGCCAAGTGTTGTTGCTGCTGCTGCTGTTGTTGCTGGCGTAGCATGTTGTTGTTGTAGTAGTCCGGCTGTTGCTGCTGCTGACTGGCTGCCGCATTGAAGGCATTGATGCGCTGTTGCACCTGCGCCGCATGCGGCGATTGATGGTTATGCGACGGAGGGTGATGACTACTGGCGCTGCTGCCCAAAGGCGGCATCGTTGTGGGCAATGGCGGCGGATTATCTAATCGAATCGAATCGAATCGAGTTGAGAGTTTCGAGAGGGGGACACATTTTTACAATGATGATAAGAGAGTGAGCGTGTGTGAATTTTGTATGTTGTGTGTGTGGAACAATCACAAATAGCTGAAGGAGTCTAACAACAACAAGTAGGGAGTTGGGACCAGGGGAACTACAACTTGTCTACTTACCCGACTGTCTGGCTTCCGTGTTGCGTCTCAGCATCGCACTGTCGTCCCGACTGCTGTTGCCATTTTGCGCCGGTAGTGTTGCCGATTGTTGCAGTCGGCCATCAGTTAGATCTGCAAAGAGAATCAGACTTAATAACATATGATCTTGTATTGGGGCTACTTTAACACTCACCATTGCTGGAACTTTGGCGATTGCGCAAGACAACCAGATTCTCTTGGCTCTGACGGTTTGTGGCAACAGGCGGCGCTCCACGTGGCGGTATCGGTGGCTTCTGGTCGTAGGCAGATGTGGGCGAACTGGGCTGTGAGGACTGTTGTTGTTGCTGCTGCTGTTGTTGCTGTTGCTGTTGCATTTGACGCTGCAGGAAGGCCATTTGGGGCGTGGCTGTGCCAGCGACATCCAAGCTTTGGCCGCTGCTGGCGCGACGCTGTGAATCGGGTGAGGAGTTGCGTGAGCTGACCGGGGATTCCACATTGCTGGTCACCTTGATGTCCGGCGAGCTGCTCGATTGTTGCTGTAAAGTGGAGAATTATTAAGTCAGTTTTTAGCATAGTGAAGTTGGCCAATTAGATCAATTTCAGAGTCCTCTTATTCGTGCTTTCCACATCGATTTCAACTCGAGAGTCAGCAGAAATTTAATTAATATTAAATTCGGTGCAACACTTTACGATTACATTTAATTCTAGTGTACTTGTAACTTGAAAATACAATAAACAAAATAATCGGCGAAGAAACAATTTGAAAAATCATTGATCACTTCAGCTTACACGCTAATCAGCCAAACATAACAAACCACTTTTGTTAAGTACCCACTTTGAGAATCGCCGAGGAGGGATTTGCATTGTAACTTTTCGCTGTATGGTATGGGGTCCAATAGTATATACATAACAGATTATGCAAACAAAAAAATTTAAAATCTCTCAAACATAAATAATAATTCAATGCTCAACGTTTAATGTTGGCTTTGAGCTGCGAACTCACAATTGAAACGAATTTCATAAAATTAGCTGCACAACTGAGTCTGTTCTGCACAGAAACAGAAAGAGATTAAGACTGATGAACACTCCTTATGGGTCATATCCATAAATGCCTTTTCTTATTTATATTCACACTCACCTTCATGGACTCGTCGTAGCTCAGCAGCTGTAGATTTGGCGGCAGACTAGCGTGGAATGAAATCTTGCGAACCCAGTCGTTCATGATGTCCAGCGACGGCGCCTCGAAGAGGAACTCTGAGCCGTCGGGCAGCTTCAGCCGGAACACGTACTTCTTCTTCGTGTAGTCATCGGCTCGTTCGCACTTGGCGCCCAATATGTTGACTGGCGCTGTGGCCGTCTTCTGCTGCAGGAAATCGTTCTCGTCCTTGAAGAAACACACCAGCTGGCCGCACAAGACGGTGTGGAACTGCTTCCAGGAACGCACTGGTGCCTTCTTGCCACCCGACTGCAGACCATGCTTACGCTCCAGCATGCCTTGGATCTCCACGGGCGGCAGATCGAAGCCCTCGCCCTTCTGGTTCTTGCGGAACGATTGCGCACGACGACGTGTCGTGAACGAAGGCGTACGCTTTGGCTGCTTTGGCTGCACCTTCATGCTCTCGGCACGCTTCACATTCGCATCGGCTGAACCGCGTCGCAGACGATCGCCAAACATGCCGCTGGAGCTGCTCTTCTGCAGGTTCAACTGTTCGTCGTGATCGGTTGGGAACTGTGGACGCAGCTGGGTCTGCGAAATGGCCGGCGATTGGCTGGCACTGCCGGGAATGCTGGCGGTGCCGTTGCCACCGCTGATCGTGACCATGGGCGACGAGAAGATGGGCGTCTTCTCCTGGGCGGCAGCATTGTTGCGATGCTCCTGCTGCTTCTCGGCACGGCGTCGCTCGTCGTTCAGACGCTGCAGCTCCTTCTGCTTGAGCTGCTCGAGACGCTCCTTCTCCAGGCGCTCCTTCTCCTTGAGCTTGGCCAGTTTCTCGTGCTCCAGCTGTTTGCGGAAACGTTGCTCCAGCAGCGTAATGCGTTTAATGGCCTGGAATTTCTCCTCTTGGGCGGCCACTGTCTTCTCAAAGTCCTCGTGGCGACGCAGCAGATCCTCCACCTGTGGTATGGAGTCGCCCAGCTTGGCGTCCTTCAGCTGCGGCTCGCGACTGCTAATCCATTGCTCCAGTATCTCGGCGTCCTTCAGGAAGAGCTGGGTGTCCAGGCACAGCTCGTAGATCTCCTTGCGCTGCTGCAGCGTCTGCTCGAGCAGCTCCTGTCGCGACTTCAGCACCTTGATCTTGTCCTCCACCTCGTGGGCGAGGAAATGCTTCTCCTTGATCAGCTGTTGTCCGTTGGCAGTGAAATTGGCAAAGGTCTCATCACGTGCACGTATTTCAGCGTGATGATCCTTGATGCTGGCGAGCAGCAGTTCAGCGCCCGCCACGCTGTTGGCCAGCTCAGGGTGCCGTGATCTTGGCCAGCATCTCGTTGATCCAGGCGATCAGATCGCGATACTCATCGAAGTACGACTGTAACTGCTCCGCCTGGCTCAGTTTGCTCTTGCGTGCATTGGTCTTTTCCTTGAGGTCTGTCCACGCCTCGACGGTCTCGTCGCGTTTCACCTCGATGTGCTCCTTGGCATCGGGATAGATTTCGCCCAGCTTGACGGCCTCGGCCAGCACCGAATCGACCTGCTCCTTGATGGCAATCAGTTCGCCCTCGAACACAGAATGCTTGCGTCCCAGCGCCTGAATGCTCTCCAAGTCCTGGCCGTAATCCTCCGAGATGAGCGATGCATCCTTCTCGTTGATCAGCGAGATGGTCTCATCGGCCACACGATCGTAGACGTGCACCTGCTTGGCGCCAGCCAGTGCATCCTGACGTGCATTCACCAGATCCTTGAGCTCGTCCCACAGCTGTTTGGTTTCGTCGCGTTTCGACTTGATGGAGCTGCGATACGGATTGTTCTCCTGGATGAGACGATCGCCGCGCTCCAAACAAGCCTCGACACGCGCCTCGTTCGCATTCAGATTGGATACGAAGGACTCAAAGGCCAGCATCAACTGCTCCACATGCTCCACATCCTCGCCGTAATCCTCGCTGGCCGTCACGGCCATTTGATCGCCCACCCATTCATGCAGCTCCTCGGTTTCGCGCAGATACTCAAAGAGTTTCTTGCACTCACTCAGGCGCAGCTCGCGATCCTTGGCCAGACGCAGCAGCTCGGTGTATTGCTGGGAGACGGCGCCGTTCTTCTCCTGAATATTGGCGCTGTCGAAGTGATTGCGCTCCACGAGTCCGGTGGCCAGCTTGTTGACCTTATCGATGCTGGGCTTGAAGGCGGTCAGTTCGCGCTGCAACACCTCCAACTTCTTCTGATGTGTCTGCACCGAGATCTCGTCGCGTCCATAGTCGCTGCTGGCCAAAATCGGGCGCTTCTCGCGCATCCAGGCGTCCGCCTCGTTGGCCTCCACATAGAACAGCTGGCTCTCGACGGCGTCCAGCAGACGCAGACGTCGAATGGCCGCCAGATCGCGCAACTGCACCAGTTGTTTCTGCAGCAGCTCGGACTTGTATTGCAGCTGCTCGCTGGCAAAATGATTGTCGCGTATCATCTGCTGGCCACGCTGCAGCAGCGCCTGTATCAGCGGCTCCTGCGAGGTCAGCTCGGCCTCCAGTGCATTGTGCTTCTTCTGCAGCCCTTGGACGGCCAAAAGACTGCTGCCCAGATCCTGGGAGCCAGCAATTAGCTGCTTCTCGGCCAGCCACTGCAACTCATCCTCGGCATCGCGCAGGAACTGCTGCAAGCTGAGAGAATCCTCGAGATTCTCGCGGCGTATGGCAATCGGTTCGTGCAGCGTGTTGTAGCGCTTAATGGTGGCCATGGCGCGTTCATGAATGTCGTGCTTCAGGAAGTGATCCAGCTGGAAGAATTGCTCGTCCTTGGCCTTCAGCTGATCGGCCAGCTCATTGTGATGCGCCACGTCGGCCTCGAGACGTTCGTGTTTCTTCAGCAGATTGCTGACGGTGGCCAGATCCTTGCCGTAGTCCTCGCTGGACAGCTGCACCTCGACATCGTCCATCCAGTTGTTGAACTCGTCGACGCTGCGATTGAACGCCAAGGCTTCATGTGCCTGCTGCAGCTTTTCCTTCTTCGCCTTGGAGGCGGCCTTCAGCTTCAGCCAATCGCCCTCGAGCAGCTGCACCTGCTGTGCAATCTCGTCCTTGGCAAAGTGCTCGCCGCGTATCAAACGCTCACCCTCACTGATCACTGCCTGCACACGCGGTGAATTGCTCAGCAATTCGACATCGAAAGCCGTGTGCTTTTGGATCTTGCTCTGCAGATTGCTGGGCTCGCGATAGTTTTCATCGAGGGCCACCTGCAGTTTCTGCACCAGCCAGCGATCAATCTCGTAGAGACTGCGCAGGAATTCCTGCAGCTGCAGCGACTGCATCAAACGATGCTTGCGCTCGGCAGACAATTGCTGCAGCTTCTGTTTGCGGCGCAGTACGTAGGCCAGTTTCTCGCGTATCAAATCCGCATCCTTGGGCTCACCCTCCAGTATGCTGTTGGCGAACTTCTGCAGATCGTCCACGTGCGTGGCATCGAGCAGCTTCTCGAAGGCGTCGTGCTTCTTCAGCAGCCGCTCGACAGCCGTATACGAGTCGCCCAGATCGTCATTGTTGAGGAACGCCTCCTTGTTGGCCAGCCAGATCTCCACCTGCTCCACCTGCGCCTTGAACAACTGCAGCTGATGCGCTTCGGTCAGGTCGCGCGCCCGTTCGCTCCACGCGTCGTGCAGCGTCTGATGCAGCTCCTCGAGTGCACCCAGATACCGTTTAACGCTCTCCGGCTGCTTGGCCTGGCTGCTCAGCTGTTCGCCGTGCTGCTTGAGCTGTGTGAACGCCTGGTCGCGACCCTCGATCTCCACTTTGCGCTCCTGGTGGAGCTCCAGCTGGGTCTCGCAATCGTTGATGGTCGATGGCGCCTGTGTGGCGTTCATCTTCTTGACCATGTCGTTGACCCACAGCTCCAGCTCGCGCACATCCGACACGAACTTGTGCACCAGATACGCCTCGTTCAGCACGCTCTGTCGCTTCACGGATAGACTCTGCAGATTGCCCCAGGACTTGTGCAGCTCCTGCAGCTTGCGTTCGATCACCTGTGCGCCACGTTCCGGATACTTGCGTATCAAATACTCAGCCGCCGTCTCGTGCTCATCGATCTTTTGCTTGACCGCAGACATGTCACGTTCCAGCGCCTCCTCGCGGCGTATCAACGCCTCCACAGCGGCCAGATCGCGTCCCGTGTCCGCTGAGCTCATGGCCAGCGCCTTTTCGGCAATGCGTTCGGCGGTGTCGTCGACGTCGCGATTGAACACATGTATCTCATTGGCGCCGCCGAGCAGCGCACGATAGGCGTTCAGGGCGCCCTGCAGTTGCCGCCAGTTGTGATTGAAGTCGCGCCGACGCTTGTCCACGCTCTGCGTATCCGCGGGCAGTTGGGCTTGATTGATCAGCTTGTCGGCCAGCTGATTGATGTGCTTGACGCGCTGATCATCGACACGCATGTCGGAGTCGACGTCGTCCAGCTTGCGCATCAGCGCATTGCAATGCTCCAGATCGCGACCCGTGTCGCTGGCCTGCACCATCATCTCCTTGTCGCGTATCCAGGCCTCGATCTTGTCCAGCTGATTGTTGAACTCCAGTATGTCTTGCGCCTCCTCGAGACCGCGTCCACGCTGATCCAGCTCCTCGAGTAGTCCCTGCCAAGCGGCGAGCACACGTTCGATGCCCTGCTTGATCTCGGGCGACGATTCATGCTGTTTGCTGAGCAGTATAACACCTGTGTCTTGGATCTCCTTGATGCGTCCCTGATTGGCGGCGACTTCGGCCTGGAAGGCCTGATGTTTCTGCAGTTTCTTGATCTTCTCGTCCAGATTGGTGACCTCCGCATAGCTGGCTGCGTCCGCTTCCAGTTTCTTTTGCTTCTCGCTGATCCAGGACTCGGCTTCGGCGCAGTCACGCACAAACTTGGCATAGAGCAGCGCATCCTCGAGTTTGTAGCGACGCACAGCGCACAGATCCTTGACCTTCTGGCGGCGTGCAAGCACGCCCTGGAGTATTGTCTGTATGTTGGCGCTGTCGTAGTGTCGCTGTTCGATCAACTTGCGACCATGCTCCTGCAGCAAGGCGACCTTCTCCTCCTGCGTCTGTATCACACGCTCGAATTCGTCATGCTTCTTGATCTTATTCTGCACATCCTCGACGGTCTGGCCGAAGTCGGAGCTGCTCAGCGCCGCCTGCTGGGTGCTGGACAGATTGTCGATCTGTTTGGCGTCGCGCAGGAAGCAGAACAAATCAATCTTCTGCTCCAGCATGATTTTCTTCTTGTTCCACGCAGCATGGAGCTTCTGGCGCTCATCCAACATGGCAGCGCACTTCTCCTCCACATCGGCGGCCGCATAGTGTCCCGTCTGCACCATCGAATCGCTCAATTCGTTCAGGTAGCGGAACTTATCCTCACGTGCCTCGATTTCACCGTAGATGGCATCGTGTTGAATCTTCAATGCTGTCGCACCGGCGGCATCGCTGACATGCTCCTCGGCTTGGAGTGCAGCACGCAAATTGGCCGACCAGCTGACAATGTCGCGCACATCGGTGAGGAAGGTCTGCAGATCAGAGCTGGCTGCGAGGCGATCACCGCGTGCCGTCGAACGCTCCTTCAGATCATTCCAGGCGGCCACCACTTTGTCCTGTTGCTGGGCAATTGCTGCGGCATTCGAGGGATACTTCGCTTGCAGACGCACCGAGTCTTCAACGAGCACTTGCAGTTGAGCCTCCAGCGCAACCAGATCGTTCTCGAAGCCCTCGTGCTTGCGCAGCAGCGCCAGCGCGGAGTTCAAGTCCTTGCCCAGCTCTGAGGAGAGCGCGGCATTCTTGTCCTGTATGCGGAAGAGCGCTTCGGCCACGTCGCGATGGAAGCGATGAATTTCGCCAGCGGCGTGCAGCTTCTGCTCGCGTTGATTCAACAGCTTCAAGAGATTCTCCCAAGACGTTCTGCAGAGAGAAAGATCATTAAATCAGATGACTAAATAAGATAAGCTCTTGAATTGCAAACAAATGCTTTCTCATATTAGAGTAAACCTCATATGAAAGCCTCTAACTTGCACCCACCTTAGTTGTTCCTGTCTCTTCTCAACCTCATTGGCATAGGAGCTCTCCGAATCGATGAGTTTCTTGGCAAGCAGCTCACACTGATCCACACGATCGGCGCCGACCTCCACGCGATGCTTCAGATCATCGAACTTGTTCTGCAGCAACTGCAAATGCTCAAAGTCCTGTCCGTAATCCTCCGACGAAGCCGTCTGCTCCTGTTCACGTATCCATTGCTCCACCTCGTCCGACTCCAGGAAGTATTCATGCTTCGAGAGGCTCTCCATGAGACGCATCTGTCGCTGTGACGCCAGCTTATGCAGCGATTTCAACATCTTCTCGATGAGCTGCTGCTTGGCAGCCAGGACTTTGCTGTCGGGATGCTGGGCGGCAATCATGGCGGCACAAGTGTGTCCCATTTCGGTGACAATGCTCGAATACGTGTCCAACTCCAGCTCGATGGTCTTGTGTTTGGTTAGCAACTTGGCTGCGGAATCGCGATCTCGGCCATATTCCGTGGATCGCAGCACATTGTTGCGTTCACCCAACCAGGACTCAATCTCGCCGGCATCGAACAGATATTGCTGTGCCTTCAGCGACATCTCCAGCTTGCGCGTTCGCTCGCCGCAGTGCTGCTCCAAATCCTGCCACGCCTGCTCCAGTTGATCGCACAAGGCCTCCACGTTCTTCTGCTCGGGATGCTGCTGGGCCACCAGTGACTGGCCCGCCTGCAGCGCCTTGTTGATCATGGGTTGATGGCCCTTGATCTCGGCCTCCAGCTTCTTGTGTTTCTTGTACAGCGACTGCGCCTGATGCAGATTCTGGCCCATCTCATTGGACTTGGCGGCCGGCAAATGATCGTTGATCCATTGGAACTCGGCGTCCAGTTCGAACACAAACTTGTGGAAGTTTAGGCTCTCCTCGAGGTTCTCGCGACGCTTCTGCGTTGGCACACGCAGATCCTTGAAGCGCTGCTGCAACTCCTTGGTCTCGTCCTCGATGTTCTTGGCATTAAAGTGACCCTCGTGCGCCATATCGTCGCCGGTAGACACGAGTTCGGCCACCTTTTGATCCCACACGGTAATCTCAGACTCGAGCAGTTGCTGCTTGTTGATCAGATCCTTGCAGCTGCGCAAATCGTTGCCCACATCCTTGCTCTTGAGTGCGCCATCCAACTCGTCGACCTTCTTCTTGGCATCCTCAATGGCACGATTGTGCTCACGCTGCGACGCCGCCTGCTCCAGCTTGCGGCCCTTATCTTCAGACAGTGCTAGGAGATCCTTCCACTTCTTGTTCAGGTCCAACACACGATGCTCCACCTCGGGCACACGATTCTCGGCCTGAATCAAGGCCTCGGCATCCTTGTTCACATTGCGCAATTGTCCCTCATTCGCACGCAATTCGCGCTCAAAGGCCTTGTGCTTCTGCAGCTTGCGCGGCAAGTTGCTCAGATCCCTGTAGCTCTCGTCGCCCGCAATCTTGGTCTTGTCCTGCAGCCAGGCTTTCAGATCGTCAGCCTCGGCGGCAAACTTGTGATAGTCCTTGGAGGCCTGCAGCAGTCGCTTACGCTCGAAGGCACGATCTTTGGCGGACTTGCGCTTGCCCAGGACCTGCTTGCGACGCTCGCCAATGCTAAAGAAGAGAAAGGAATTAGATAAGTTTCAGGGAAACAAGTAACAATAATAATAATACTGAAGCTCCTGCTTTTATAGCCATGGAGATTAAGCAGTTTAAATAATCGGCAGGACAGACAGAAAAATTATATTTGCTAGCATTTTCACTTACTACTTGGCATCGTAGTGATCATTAGCAATCAGCTTATCCGCATTGTCCGAGAAGCCCTTGAGGATCTTGTCCTGAGCCATCAGGCTCTTCTCAAAGTCCAGGTGACGCTTCAAAATGGCCTCCACCTCATCCAGCGACGACTGCAAGCAACAAGAGATCAATATACTTGATTGCAACTGCAATTTCGCTAATCAACTTACGCCCAGATTTTTGTACTCGAGGAAAGCCTTGTGACTTTTGGTGGTGGCATCGATTTTGTCCGCCTCGCGGTTGAACATCTGCAGCTCGACGCATTGCAGCAGCCACTTCTGCTTCTCGCCCCAGCCGCGATGGATGGCATCCTGTTCGGCCTTCAGTCGCTCAATCAGCTGCACAGTCTCGGCCATGTTGGGCTTGCCATCGGACAGTTGTTTGCCCAATTGAATGACCTCAACGAATTCATTGTCGTGCGCTTTGATGTCATCGCCCAGATCGTTGTGTTTCTTCAGCAGATTGTTGGCCGTCTCCACATCGCGTGCGGACTCATCGGCATTCAGTTGATCCTTGACCGAATCAATCCAGGCCAACAACGTTTTGGCGCTGTTGTTGAAGATCTGCTGTCCGACTTCGCTCTCGATGCGAGCGCGCAATTCGCTGCCACGCAGTTGCACTTGCTGCCACATGTCCTGCACCTCTTGCTGGCGGGCATTGACATTATCCCGCTCTGCGGGATACGCGTTCTTCACGGAGTTGCCCAGATAGGTGACACGATTCACCTTCTCTTCGACGGGCGCCAGTTCGCGCTCCAGATTCTGGTGACGTCGCTGCAGCGCCTGCACCGTCTTGAGGTCGGGCGTGATGACAGCGGTGTCCAGTTGCAGCATCTTCTCGCTCATCCAGACTTTGGCCTCGTCGCAGGTGCGGTTGAAGAGCTCCACACTGGAGGCACCCTCCAGACTCTTCTCACGCTGTGCCTTTGCGTTGTTGAGACGCTGCCAGATTTGATGAATCTGCCGCTGGCGTCCAATGATCTTGTCCAGCTGCGAGTGCCCTTGGCGACGGAACGTATCGACGGCCCCATCGATTTCATCGACACGCTTCGAGGCCGCCGACAAGTCGGTGATGAACTTCTCAAACTTGCGCTTGGCATTGTCGACGCCATCGCCGTCGTCGGTCTTGATCATGCGCTCCTTCTCCTTCATCCACTTCTCAAAGTCATCGCATTCGCGATAGAAGCCAAACAGATGGATGGAGTCCTCGAGCAGTGCGTGTCGCTTCTGTGCCATCTCCTGCAGCTCATCGTAGGTGGCATTGATGCGTTGCTGACGCTTCTCAACGCTATCGGCGTTCTCGTTGATGCTCTGGTTGCTGGTGCGTCGCTGCACCAGCGGCTTGGGCGCCACGCTCACCGGCTTGATGCGTTTCACGGGCACCACTTGCCTCACCAGTATGGTCTTCTTGACCTTCTGCAGGCTCCTCACCTTCTCCGCCTTGGGCACAATGCAGGCGACAGGTCGCGCCTCAATCTCGCGCACATAGTTGGCGGGCACAAAGCCTTCGTGGCCGTTGTCCTTGCGCACACACCACCAGTCGTCGTTGGTCTTCGACTTGAGCAGCATCACCTCGCCCTTCTCCATCTTCATGCCCTGGCCCTCGAAGGGGAACAGCGAACGCACGTGCGGCAGCATTTTGGTCTCAGTCACCTTCTTGTGCTCGAGCTTCTCCACCCATTCGTCCTCCCACACCTCCTTGGGCACCAGACGCGTCTCGTTCACCCACTCCTCCTGCTCCACCTCGGGCAGATCGGGCTCCGCAGCTGTCAGCTCCAAGGTGCAAATGCCCGCCTTGATCAGCTTGTCGGCCTGCTGATTCAGATTGAGTATATCCCCCGAGTAGGCGTTCAGTTCGCCTTGCAGATCGCGATGTCGCTGCAGCAGCGCTTGCGCTGAGGGCTCATCGCTGCCATAGTCTCGGGAGTTGACCAGCGCCATTTTCTCGTTCAGCCAGGATTCCGCTTCGTTGGCGTCCGTGTAGAACTGATACGCTTCGGCGGCATCCTCGAGCTGGCGGCGTCGCAGCTCCACCAGCGATTCGAGTGCCTGCCAGTGTTCGGCCAGTGAATCGATGCGACTCTTGATCTCGCTGGCACGCGGATGCTGCTCGCCAATCAGCCGCTTGCCCGCCTCGGACATTTGCGAGGACTTCGGCTTGCGCGACTTGATCTCGTCCTCGAGCGCTTTGTGCTTCTGCTGCAGCGAGAGCACGGCGCGCAAATCTTTCGCGGTAATGCCCGTCTTGCAGATGCGCTGCTTGTCCACCAGCCAGCCCTCCTCGTTGTCATAGTCCTCCATGAAGTGATGGAAGTTGCGTGCCTCCTCCAGGCGCGCACGACGCTGTGCCGACAGCTTCAGCAGCTCCGAGTACGCCTCCTCCAGCTGTGCCAGACGCTGGGCCAACAGCGCCGCATCCTTGTGCTCGGAGTTCTTGTAGGGCAAAGCCTGGCGATTGAAACGCTTCAGTGTTTCGCCGTAGGTGTTCACCTGCAGCTCCTGCAGCGAGTGCGCCTGCAGCAGCTCCTCGACGCCCAGCAGATGGGGACCCACATCCTCGGAGGCAAACTGTTGCTGCAGCTCGCGCACCGATTCCGTGGTGCTGGCGATTTCACGCAACAAATTCATCAGATTGCTCATCTGCGACAGATTCAGACGCTGATTCTCCAGCAGTTCGAGCAGTTTACGCCACTTGTCCATCACTTCTTGTTCGCGTCGCTTCACACGCTCCTTGCCGTGATAGTTCTCCTTCTCCAGCTCGTTGGCCATGGCCGTCAAATCGTTGAAGCGTTCGACGCGCGCCAAGATGTCGGCGGAGATGGCTTCGTGCTTCTTGAGCGTGGCATCCACTTGACGCAAATAGCGCGGATCGGAGAGCACTTGTATCATTTCCTTGAGGTAACCCTCGCGCAGCACCGACTTCTTTTCGAACTTGTAGTTGAGCTGCTCGAGTTTCTCCTGACGCAACAGCTCCTCGCGTAGCGCAACCTCACGATTGTGTTCGGCATACTCGAGTATCTGCCAGGCCTTCTCAATGTCGTTGACCAGCTGCCCATCCTGCGGATTGTACGGCGGCTGATTGAGCGCCTTGAGCAGCGTGTTGATGGTGAAATACAGCGCCTCAATCTCACTGCGCTCCTTGTATCTGTAGAGTAAATAACAAAGTTCAATATTTGCATCGATTCTTTATGAGTGCTGTGTGCACTTACTTGGGCGGCTTCTCGATGGTGCGATACTCCTTAAACGCCAACAGTTCACGCTGTATGCCCTCCAGCGAGTTGGGCAGATCACGCTGCTCCAGCTCAATGGTTTTCTGCCTGATCCAGCTGAGCAGATTTGTGGTCAAGCGTTCATAGTGCATCTTCTTGCGATCCGCATCCATCAGCTGGCCCACAATCTGCAAAAAAATATGGGAGCCAATGAGAGAGACGGAGACGTTGAGTAGTTAGACAACTTTCTAAGGCCCAACCCCGATCGTGGCGATCCAGTGTGAAGTAGAGCGTTAACTACTACGACTCTGTGATGTGTGTAGCCTCCCAGCACTGTTGGCCTCTTCGTTACGCTGCACAGCGCCCGCCCATGCAAATGAGCCGTCGCGTCGTCTGCCCCCGACCCTGACTTGCGAGTGTCACCACCAAACCCAGTTTCAAATCGAATTCCAATTCCAAATCGAAATCCAGGTGTGTACTTACATTGGCAATACGTTTGCCGCTCTTCTGCTCGTTCTTCATGCGGGCAAAGGTGTGATAGTATGAGGCCACATAGGTCAAGATCGACTTCTCATCCGGTCTCGCCGAATCAATGTCCTCAGCATCGAGCAGACTACAAAATAGATATCAAATAAATATTATAAATATGAACATAACGTGCAATGAATCTCAGCATGCATTGTTTACAAATAATTGCAATACTACTTTAATTAATAAACATTAACCTTAATGATTGAGTGCTTAAATGCTAAAAATTATTTAAGTAATTATTTGAAATAACAAACTCTAATTAACAACACTATTAAATTGGTTTGAATTGAATCATCAAAATGATTAAATAGTTGAAAATTAATGGTACTTAAAAACATCTCATTATTTAATCATTTAAATGCAATTATGTTGCAACTGAATTTTAAATTGTATGTGCATCAATTGTTTTTACCTTGGTATGCCCAATTCATTGGCAGCAGTATCGAAGGCATGGTTCAAGTTATCCAAATTGGAATTCTTTGAATTGACAATGGTGCTGTACTCGAACAGATCGGGGCGATGCGAGTGGATGAGTGCATTGAAGCCCAAGCCGGAACGCCACGAGGATGTAAAGTCCTGTATGTTAACGCCAGGATAACCATGTGTCTTGCGCTGACACCACAACAGCAATGCATCTTTGGCAGAACGTTTCTCGCTCGACTCGTTTTCCTCATCCTAAAAACAGCAAAATTTCAATTATAAAGTCTCAAGAATATATACAATTGTCTACTCACCACATCGATGACGATTTCCTGAATCTGGAAGCGCAAAATGATGGTCCAGATGAGACCCAAGATCAATCTGGGATTGCCATCGACAATGTCCTCAGCACCAATGGACTCCAAGCGTACCTGCAATAGTACAAAGCATTTGCATTTGCAGTTAGTTGCCATTCAGTCTAGCAGGGGATCGGAGTGGCGGCGTGGTGGCGTGTCTATCAACGCTTCGCTAAGCTGTGCGTATCGAGTTACCCGAGTTTCTTCACAAGACACTCACAACGATACAAGCAAAAAGCGAGAAACAAGTGAACCAAAGAGAACTGGAACTGGAGCTGCCAACAAGTTGGGGCCAGCCAACGAGTCACGCATTATCAGAGCGAATACCTCGGACAGGTGCTTGACCCCCATGTCCGACTGACACCACACTGTATGTCTGTCTGTGGGTCGCTTTGAGGTTCATTTGAATTTATAGTAGGTCAGGTAGGCACTGGGAGATAAATAGGCGAAGAAAGCATAAGTTACGACTGATGTTTATCTTAAAAGCTGAGCATTTGATCCGCTTACAAGTTGATTAATCGCTACTGCTGCACAGTTTAGATATAGCAGCGTAGCAATCAAACCTGCTCGACTGTAATGTACTCGGTAATAAAAATAAATGTATAGAAATTAAAAGTTTGAGAAAGAATACAAAGTTGTTCGATATGTCTCAACTAAAGTTTGTTATATACACTGTTTCATAAACTTTTGATCTATTGGAATAATAGCTAAGTATTTCTCAGTCTCTGCGAACTAAGTGAATATTTAAAAGTAGTTGCCTGCCCTTGCATGTCAATAGCCACTAATTTATCATACCCTTTCCACACTCGGATGCAACGGGTATGACAAAGAATTAAAATTTATTTGCTTCCATTGACAAACTGTGTGCTGTGTGCCAGATCCTTAACTGTTAAATGTTCGGTCAGCTGCTTCTTCAAGCTGAAAAACCAATTAAAATGCAATAAATGCCGATGTCACAGAAACCAAAAGACAAGCCCAAAAAAAAAGTGAAATAAAACAAACACACAACTACAACAACGAAAAATCAACAACTTTCACTGCGTCAAACAAAAGACAGGCGACGACTATAGATAATGTGTACATATATGTATGTATGTGGTGTCGTTGTTGTTATTGTTGTTGGTGTTATAGTTGTTGTTGCTGCTGCTGCAATGGGTACAAATTACATGCATTTAATGTGCATTAAAAGCGCCATTGTTTCTAATTAGATTAGGCTTAAAGCACGTAGTATACCCAGCTAGAAGACCAGACTTCAAGCGAAACTATGTCGCACGCTAGCTTCAATTGAGAGACATAGAGATAGAGAGAGAGAGAGGAAAGAGATTGCCTCCCGGCTTCCCTGCCTGTCTTCTCTACGGATTCCATTTGCGACTCTCGCCTGCACAATTAAAATCAAATTCAGACAAAGAAAGTGTGCGGAAAATGTGCCAGCACGAAAAGCTCAAATAATACTTACAAAAAAATATAAAAATAATAATCAATAATAATAATAATAATAATAATCAGAAGCAAATATGCAACGCGTGCATTAGAAAGTATGCAAATATTTAGGAAATTTTCTGCGCAAGCAAAAAGTAATTAAATAAATATGCACATCTACATTTTATGTATGTACATACAATATATACATTTATTTTTATCTGTATTTTATGTGTGTTGCGTTGCTGTTATGTGGCAGTTGCAGTCTTGCATCTAAAGTGTCGTGGCTGCGGCTGAGCTAATGTGGCAAACAAAGCACGCAACGGCCACGCGCAGCTGCCTCACAATACTTGCACTTTCTACAAATGCGTGGGCACTCTCTCGCTCTCACTCGCACTCGCACTCGCACTCATTTCTCTTTCTCTCGTTTCGACACTTACCTTGGTGTGCAAGAATGCCAGACTCTTGTTGACATTTTCGATTTTATGTACACGCATGCGTCCGCTGTTCGGCTTGCCCAGTTTCTCCGATGATATGATCTCCAGCAGCTTGAGCAGCTTTATGCCATCGGCTAGATCTGTGAATAGGTCTTCGACCTCCATTTTGGCCTATCAAAATAGACGACACATATATAAATAAATCGCCGTAAAGACAACGCAACAAACGCAAGGTTCCTCACTCTTTCTGTCACCCTGTCGCATCACTTACCTTGATCAGAAACGAATTCATCCATTTTGTAAAGGTTTTCTTTTGGATGTGTAGACGCTCCTCCTGCAGCGTCTTGATGCGCTCATTTTCGAATTTGATAATGCCATCGCGCTGCGTCATGTTGGTGGTGGAGCCGCGGCTGGAAGACGACGCCTGCAGCGTTGAATAGCCACCGGGCTCATATTGTGATGCTACAAAAAAAAACAAATAACAAAAATTAAAACAAGAACAGAAAACATGGTTGGATTAGCTTGTTAGCACAATGCTTCAAATGCAGCCGCAAAAGTGCAAAAACGTTTAGTATTTGTTTTGATTTACCACACATACATACATACATACATTTGTACGTACTATGTACATACACCCGCCCCCAATCAATAGAGGGCGCTCTTCGCGTAGAACGAGATAGCTACTGTCGTCTTCGCTATTTCGTTTTTTAACAGTTCGACAAACAGCTCAGTGCATTGGCTCGATAACATTTCTGTCGCATTGTTATTGCCTTTTTGCCCACTTATCGCAAGGCAAAGTAATTAATGGGTATTAGCTCTATATATACATATGGTATTTGTACATTTGTCGTCAGACATTTACGGTTCAATGGTTGCCCTTGCGTGCAAATAGAGAGCCCTCAACATAATACGTGTAAATACCATTCTTCTTCCCTTTTCAATAGTGAGCTAACAGGAACTGATAACATTTTTCGAATAGCTTAAATTCCGTTTTTTCGAAATACTTTTCAGGATATAATTCTATATATTATCGAATATATCAATGGAATAAGACACACAACATTTAAAGAATCAAAGAGATAAGTTCTTGTGCCTTTCCTTTGATCTTAATATATATAAATCGTTATGTCACTTGATAAAACAATTTATGGGTATTTGTAACTAGATTTTGGTATCTCAAAAATTGTTAATAGAGTAACAAATACTTAAACCTTCCACATTGCGATGACAGATTATTTCAATCAATTTTATGATTAATCAAACAATTGCTTACTTTTGTAGTCTCTTTACGAATATAAAAAAATCCGCATAAACAACCACCTGTAGTAAGTAGCAACTTGTGCTAAGCACGTTTCCAAAAGCACTTTGAGCTTTTTTTCGCCAAACGTAATGTCTATTTTGAAACATGCATCGTCGTAATACCACTGAGTATTAGTCAATGACTTATTTTTATGATATGATACGACCTAGTCGTTGGCAATATAGATTAAGACAAAAACTACATACCAAGGTACAAAAACAAAATCTAGCATTTGGAGCTATGTCGTAATTCTGGACAGTGTATTATCAGCAATACATTTTTACCAAATGAGTTCTCACTTGCACAAATAAGCGATAAGAAGGGTATGCAGAATTGTGTAGCAATTGAAAACTCTCTGGTTCCTTGAAAAGCATGCGAAACCTTTAACTTGAATTCATTTTGAAGTTAATTTCATAGACTACATTAAAATATTACGGCTAGTTCAAAATCATGTTTATTCATAGAGATATGGTCAAAAATTTTAGTAGATATTAAGAACCCTTTTCAATTAAACAAATATAAACAGTAGGTCGGTTTGTTTTAAGCCTTTTACAGGGTATCAGCTGTGCCACTCTTGAATGTATCTCAATAATGATTGCTTTTTTATCAGCTTTGCGATCATACGGATTACGTAACTTTTAGACAACAAAAAAGGAAACATTCGTAAGAGCTTTTGGAAATTCAACGATTTTTAACGTCACACAAATCTGTTCTGTTTATATGTACAGTGATGATACATTATAATGTTCACTAGTTGAAAAGTATTTTCTCCCTTATCACAAGCCAGATAAGGCCAGAGGTCGGTGGAATATACTATACAATATTGTGTAATTAGAGACTTGTGGGTTGTGTATGACGACAGGCAAACGAGTTCAAGTTTAACCTACCCAAAGACTGACGCTCAAACGATATATATCGCTTATACTCATTGCGAGAGAAGTTTGAGCGTAATATGCTGTTGTATTCCATGTTGAAATCTGGTCAACACACACACACAAACACACACACACTCAGAAACCGGGTACACTGATAATTTTTCGGCGGTTTATGTGAAAACCATTTAATTCTTAAATTTAATTAATTTCGGATGTTTAAAACGGCGCACACTAAGATCGTTATGTTTCCTTTTTGTTCTTTTCTCTTTTTTTTGTTATACGCTGGATCGAAGGCAGTTGCTCGCAATGCCCGCGCCGTTTGGTCACTGGAGAGTTGCCTCGGTTGGGTGTATTTTTTTCGGGCGTAGCAAAGCTTTTTTTCGACCTTTTTTCCCCCCGTCGATTTATCAGATAGCGAACCGCGATCGTAAGCAATTGAAATATTTGTTAGAGCTGCTGGCGGCGAAAAACAAAAACGAAAGTGGCAAAAACGAATTCTTGGCAGTTTCGTCTTTTGTCGGTTTCTGCGTATGGTGAATTCCTTTTCATCGTTATCTGCGCTGTACTAAAGCTTCAAGACGATAAGACGCAACAAAATTAAGCATAATATGAAATGTATGTAACTGGAAAACCGCAGAGTACGCAAACAAACTTTGTTGGCAGCACTTTAGCCGGGGACTCGCATCGACTTATCTTATCGCCGCATACCTTGCACATATGTCGGCCTATAGATTATGCACGAAATGTGCAAATAACTACGGCGAGTTATATTTAGGCACCAAAAACCCCAATAAACATGAGAAATGTTCTCATAAATTCACAGAGGACACCCAAAACATTGAGAATTGATTGCCAAATATGGGCACCCATTGATCATGCCGAGTTATAGATCGATGATATCACGCAAAAGAGAAGCCTATTATTTAATGGTCGTAAATCGCTTGAATGCCCCTTTCATTAGCCACTGTCTTTGGAGTTTGCTCTGAGGTCATCTAGAAGGCATTTGTAGACGATGTCTTTATGGTGGTACGTGTGTGTGTGTCAAGTGGGCATATAAAATGAAAAATCAATTAAAAAGAGGTGAAAACCAAACAATGAAATCAGCAACAAGAGCGTGACAATAAACTTTACCATACACACAGGTGCGCCTGTTAAACTTTGTTATCTGTGACGCTCAATTGTTGCTGCGCTGCGTACTACTCGAACTTACTCGCACTTACAAACTCGTGCTCTCCTCACACCTACAAATACTTGTCGTCTCCACATGCATTTGTATGTAGGCTAAGTGTGTAATAAGAGGCGGCACCCACTTCCACGTCTATAGAGCACAAACTGAGGCATAACTTTAGGCTTTAGCACGAAAAGTCATTAAAGCAAAGTGCATAGCACATTTCATATAATATCCAAACGACACGATTACCCCCAGGAAGAAGTTGGAGAAGATTTTGGTTCGAGACGCTCAAATACCCTATATCATTGCAATTACACAATGATCCTAGTGCTTTAATAACTTAATTACATTGTAAACAATACTAATAAGTGATTTATTACGCCGAATAAATCTGTTTACAAACTTTTATATCAATGTGCAACAGTAGCTTTTATCTAATAACCTCTTAAGTATTATTCAATTGCTCTTATTTTAAGCGCAATTAAATTATTTACGAAATTCATTGAAGGCAATTTACATTGCAATTTTTATACGCAAAAACAAAACCATTAATATAGTAGTTAGTTTTTTAGTTTCTTTCTTTCTTAATTAATTTTACTCAACAAAGTATAGTGAAGAAATTTCCATTTCTGAGGATTTCAATTCTATTTATTTCGTCAACAAAAAAGAAGAATTAAATCTTTTAGAATTTAGCAATACAAATGTTTTAGAGTATAAGTCTTAGTTTTCCAACAATCCATAAACTAACTGGCGCTCACTCTACCCACCATTGCATTTTATAGGGTATATGGCAAACAACTCGCAGCTGCATCGTAACATGCTTCGACTATTTTTAGTGTCAAACGGTAATAGCAGCACATCAAACGTCAGGGCAATAAAACAGGAAAGTACAAACACACCGTCTCAACAATTGTGTCTAGAGAGTGAGAGGGTAATGCGAGAGCATCCTGTTTACAGGCACCCAAAATAAACACAAGACACTCTGCGCATGCGCACAAGGATTGAGTAATAAAAAGAGAGAGCGAAGCCAGATTGAAGGACTGAGAGCAGCTGGCTTTGGAGAGGAGAAGAAGAGGAACATGCGGCGCACATGTGTCGTCGACATATTGCCAGGAGGCGATATTTAAATTGTGTGTCTCGTTATATTTATACATTGCCTCCCCCCAACGACTGAAGACTGATGTTCAAGTAGAAGAAATTCTTTGTGTTTACATGCCAGACTCTGCGAGATCGGGAAGTCGGCGACTGAAAGACAGGAGAGTTTTGGACTACCCGCTGATTAGGCGTGCAATAACCTCGCTTTGGTCAGAGAGATTTGCATAAATCAATAAACATAAGCCAATTTTCTCCTTTTATTTTTGATACTATTAGTAGCATAGGATTGTGTATGGTTTTTATATACATATCTTCTGATCATAAATGTTTATAGCAAAAATTCAAAATCATTTCAAACCGGGTGCGCACGGAACGTTTGTCTAATCATTATCATTTCGAGCATTGGAATTTAATTATTGGGGCGATCGCCAGAGATAACGTTCAGAATATTATCATAATTTCTAATTTCTTTCCTTCCAATCTTTGTCTCTCATTCTATCGTAGAACTTGTAGAACTATCAAATAATGAGACCTGTAGCGCAAGGTTTTTGTTTCTGTTTTGTATTTTTGTTTGCTATTTTGCCTAAATTTGGGAATTGTTCATGTTGTTGTGTTGTTTCCACCAAAAATTCATGCATAAAATTACCTCATCACTTGCCGAAAATTAAAATTCAGTTTTGACTTCAACGACAACAACAACAGCCACAACAAAATGCGTCAGAGCCACTCAGTCAGTCAGTCACACAATAACAATGTTATACTCGTAAATTCTTTTGTTTGTGCCTGCGCATGCTAAACAATTTCCAAAACAAAAAGAGAAAATCCCTTGTCAAAATCCCATTGAAATAGAGGGCGAGATCAGAGTACTTCGGTTTGTATCCAGCACACAGCAAGCACCCAAGCCCAAAAGTAAACCTTGTAAACTTTGTATTTATTGGTAACTTTTATCTTTTTGACAGCACCCTAACGGGAATTCTCTAGTATCTCTATTTATAAGTACAACGTGAAAATAACTTGGGAGAAAATTTATAACTTTGGCGATGAAAAGGAGTGTCACTTCTCTCATAAAAAGATGCTGTTAATCGAGGCCATAAATTTGTTCAGCCTTGGGTAAGGTTAGTTTATAGAATGGCCCACCTGCAGCTCGTCGACACGGTTCTACGCAGTTCGGTATCATGCAATCATAGCTATTTATTACCACATGATTTCAGTGTAAACTTTGGAATGCATCAAACAGTTAGAGGAATGCATATTTACATAAATTGTGCTGATGATCTTAAGTTGGAATATTTCTTGCATTTCAGTTTGTTGGCCCATCTGTTTTCTATTCAAGATCTCATTCGAAATTCCAACACATACTTGTCGATGCTTAAATTAAACACTTTTAATTGCAGCTTCAAGACGTTGCCCATAGTTTAAAATGGTATAATCAGTTTTTCCCATAAGAAACATAATACAATCTTCAAAATCAAAATTAACTTATTAAATACCGCAATTTTCTCAAGCCACATCTTTATAAATTGAGCAGCATACAAGCGTCAATTGAATTATTTGCATAACCAGCCACATGCACATTTATTATTTAAACTAATCTGGTTGGCACATGTGGCCATTATAAACATTTTTTTTTGTTTTTGTTTTATTAATAGTTCCCAGGCTACACACACTCGGGCTTCAAGCATCCATCCTCTTTGTCAGCTGCAGTCAAATTGTTGTTGAGGCACTTTAAAAATGATTACCAAACATTTTGGCTCATTATTGTCATGACTACAAAATGGCATTCGCGGCTTTTCGGGTGTATTCGTATTGCCAATGAGTAGTAGTTGTTGTTTTTGTTGTTGTTGTTGTGGCTTGTCTTCATTTTTATGGCGGCTTTTGCTTTATTATTGTTGTGTGTGTGAGCTGCTCCAAAAGTTATTTGCAAAAATTAGTCAATAGTCTGTGTGCGTTTGTCCAGTCGCCCGTCCCCTCCCCACCGATTTCCTTCTTCCTTATTGCCATTACTTATGCTTTCAGGTTTCTTTTCTTATTATTACTATTTTTTTCTTTAAATTTTTTTTTTGTTGCTTTTTGGCTTTTGGCTGTGTTTGGCATTTGTTACGCCCCCCTGGGGCGTTACACCCGCGTCGCCTCGTTGAAGACATGCGCACAAGACACAT
Source organism: Drosophila siamana (assembly GCA_035047445.1). NCBI lineage: Eukaryota > Metazoa > Arthropoda > Insecta > Diptera > Drosophilidae > Drosophila > Drosophila siamana. The sequence continues at coordinate 76,888 of JAWNPP010000096.1, forward strand.
AGACATACACACATAGAGCGCGAGAGACCAAGACAACAAACTCCATCATGACATCATCGGCAGCGACAGCGCCAGCGACAGCAGCTGTGCCACGATTGTATCTAAGTATCTAACAGATACAGGGGCCAACGCCAGTGGCTGGAATTCATACTTTGCGGTCGTGTTCTGCGCATGCGCAGCCCCACCAGCTACCGTATTTATTTATTTATTTTTCTCTGCGCTTTTTTCTTTTTGGTTTTTTGTATATTTATTTTGCCCGCCTGTGACATGCGCTCATTTGGCATGCAAATGGAATTCGAGTGGGCGCCTCATCAACGAGTTTGACAGTGAAATTTTTTTGTTCATTCTTTATTTTTAATTTTGGGCGCAATAAAACGGTGCTTTTTTTGTTTCTTTCATCAATCAACAATCAATTACAGTTTACAGATTACAAATCAGATTCATTCTCAATTCGCTGGGAAAATGCTTTGAAAATTGTTTGGGTCAAGTGACAGGCTTGAGTGCGTTTATTTATTTCGCCAAAATTTTTGCCCAATGTTCAAGCGATGATGACATCATTAGATCGACCAAAATTGATCCACGCTTTTGGCTATTTATTTAGCTTGTGCCATTTAACAGCAGGCAGTCGCAGAGACAGCATAAAAGAATACATAAATATAGCAACAATAAATTCTGCGGGACCTCAACGCAAAAAATTTCACTCAGCACATTCTTTTGCCACAATAAAAATCAATTAAAAGTGAAATTTTGCTATTCATATTTTTCTAGTTTATGTTTATTTTATGATTAATAAACTGATTTTGAGAGTTTGTGCCTTTGAGGCGTCACTGCGTTGTTTTTTTGTTTTTGTTTATGAACTTTAATCGATCCAATGGCCAATGGCTCGCAGAAGAGGCGCCAATATTCATTAATTATGTGCCAAAGAGTTTGCAGCACGCGTTTTAATGCCTTCTTTTAATTGATGTGTAATTAAGATTCGTTATGCCGGATATAGGCCCATTAATCTGCGTGCGTTTTGTAAACGAAGCGTAAAAGGTGTAAGGAAGGTGTAAAAATCAGTCGACAGGTTTTGAAAAACTGATTGATTTCCTTTTGCCGCCAACTAAGGGGAAGTTCCAGGCAATTAGCACACATACCATTTAAGTTATCTCTCAGCATGGAGAGCATTACAGTTCGGTGTGTGCATTACACTGAAAAGTTCAGACTACTTTCCCCTCTGCATAATGGAACAATGGAAAGTTGCACGCAAGCTTACAGCTATAAATCCATCAATTAATAATGATATTTTGATTTATATATTTCTGCTCTTTCGGACAGATAAGGCGAGTCGCATAACTTTATGATTCAATTGGTAACCAACCATCGAAGCGTTGAAATCACCGAGCTATTGCTACATTATTTTGTTTGCTATCAAAATTGGGTCGTCATTAAATTGTTAATGGGTCGTAAATACTTTAAAGCTCAGATACAAGTTAGGGGGAGTTATCAGAAGAGCTATCGCCGCAGCGCGCCACGACAAGTAAAACAATTAAAAGATTTCCACTCTGATTTCTACAAGTTATGATTATAGTTATTAATTAGAAGCGACAACATTGACAAGGGTAGAAGTTAAGAAGCTCCGTTTAAAAGCAATTGCGATCGCAATTGTAACGCTGTTGGTGTTATTATATTCATTTTATACTCATAGCTGAATACATATTTAAAATTAGCACATTCGCTCAGGCAGGTAGCGAAATTATTTACATCTCTGATACCGAACTAAACTAGATTAATTATTCATTCGAAGGTTCAGGTTTGTAAAGGGCATCCCAAGATGAGGCTAACCCGTTTTCTAGACCGTGTGACTGGCCATTTCAAGTTTGCTGTCACATTTCGTTGCGATCCGCAATTAATAAGCATTGTTTGTCTAAGCTTGCAACCCACAAGGGACACAGTCTCGTTTCCTTCTTAACGCTTGGGGTAAGCCAGCATATGACTTAATCAATGTGATCGAAATGAAATGATTTGCATATGCCGCTCAGTTCTGCGTTCTCAGTTCACTCAACACGTGTGCGACCAAATTGGGAAACTTAACGCACAACATCAAGCGGCTAAATGAGTCACATGCCATATACGCGATGCGATATTGTGTGTTTGCTAATGACAAACACTTTTTCTCTTCGCGGCAAATCCAAAGTTAGGGGTAAATATTTACGCAGCTATGAGTAGTTTAACACCCTAAAAAAAAAACGCAATGGATATTTCCATGGATTTACCACTTCGCAGGAAGTTGCCAAGCACAAGAAAAAGTGTTATCGAGAATAAGATGCGTCGTCGACTGCTATCGACATTGGCGGCCCTCGCAACGCTTTAGTTTTAATTAAAATGTACCAAACACAACAAGCAAGGCAATCGACGGCAATCGGCATATGAAGATCGTCTACAAGCTGCACACATCGAACATTTCAATTCCATTTGACAGCTCATTTTGTAACCCAAGACCCAAAAATAAATATGAAATAGGCGTAGAGCAGTCGCCAAGTCACAGCTTGTATCTTGAAGATGCCTCTCTCTCTCTCTGTATGTGTGTGTGCTTGCTTACTCGTAATTGTAAGCATGTGATGGGGTAAATCGACCATTGAATTTTTAATTGGCTAAGCCCTGAGAATGTCTCTCATCTCGCCCCCTAAACCAGAGAGCCTACTTTGAATGTCACATATTTATTCAAGTGTCGACTCCCCGATCATAATAATATTGTTTCAAATTCTTTTTTGTATCTCGATTTTTTATGCTGTTCTATAAACAACCATTTTAATTGCCGCGCTTGTTTGTAAATACCATTAATAAATATGAATATGTTTATATCGTAGAAGATACTTCAAGTTCTTGTTACTGTTAATGGACCACAGCCTTGGGGATTGTTAACAACATGTGATAAGGCTTTAAAGCAAAAGTTATGGATTTTAAATGAATTTCAAACGATTTCAATGTGTTTTTGATGAGTGACACGAACTGTGATATGGGTTTGTTATTACAGCCAAGCCACCAACAAAAGCTAACGAGTAACAACGAAATTCAGATTTCTACTGCCAATTGCATTTTGAACCCGAAAGCACGTTGCGCAAACCGCACAATGTTCACAATTTATTCACAAACGGAGACAGTGACAATATAAAAAAAAATACCGTTTAAAATTACACGATAAAAATTCATTTTTGATGACGTTATAACAACAAATTGACAAAAGGAACACACACATACACAAATATGAGTGGAATTTTGTAGATTCCTTCAACATTTTGCGGCTGCCCTTTTTCTGCTTAAATTATAAGACTTGTTGTATACAGTAGCTTATGGTATATCTATATATAATTCACGTAATAAAACCATATCTCCACTTGGTTCCACTCTAAAGAAATTTATCTGTCGACTCTTTATATTTCATTTACATTTGTGTATCTGCCTGCTTCTTTTCATTATCTAAAGCTGCTTAGCCAGTTCTCCGTAGACTTGTATTTCATTTTTTTTTCTGTTTTTTGTTGTTGTAGTTTTTAAGATTTCACGCCCCTTGCCGTGCCTGGATGTCGCCTCGGGTGATGGAGGCGACTCTTCGATGTTACCTCGTTGCCGGGTGGACGAAAATGCAAAACGTGTTTCACGTTTCGGCATATGCAAATTGACGCAGGGTTTATGCCTCGAGAAGTGTCTCCCTCAATACCGTTGATAAAGACGCCGCAGCCCCAAACGCAGAGTCATAATAAAAATCGTAAATAAATAAGCCAAACAAAACTGAACACAAAAATCAAAATTAACTTCACGCTACAATGCTAAACAGACGCAACAGTTTTTTTGACGAAACCCACAGAGAAAAAAAAACCGGTAAATAATCTCGAGAAGCAGCCAAATTTTGTTGCTTCAACACATCCATCGCCTTTAACAGCTCCTCGAACGGGGCACAAGTTTTCTGTATTTTTTTTCGGGGCCTTTCCTCCCTTCTATCTCGCTCTATCGCTTTATCTCTGCTGCTGTCGCTCTGCTCTGTTCTTCTCGCTGCCAAGCTGCCAATTACTGGTTGATGTCAGCGTTTAAGCAAATATTTTGTTATTTAACCGTGTAATTATACCCTGCTTCTACCTGGTACCCCTCATTCTCTCAAACTGTTTGCTACGCTCCGAAAGAGTTGTCAACCGCATTGAAGACTCGTCTTGTTAACAATTTCTTTGTCTACCTTTTAAAATGCAAGTTGAGTAATATTATATCCAAGGTGATACAGTCCGTTTCACTTGAATAGCACACAAAATTTTGTATAATTAATTGTTGATCTCTCAGCAATTGCTTGATCTAATGCAATGATTGTTGCTGGTTTTTTGCCGCGTCAATATGTCATGGTGCAACGAGTGGAAGCGCGTAGTTTTTTCTAATGAAAAAAAGTTCAATTTGGAGGGACCAGATGGCTATAATTATTATTTTCATGACCTGAGGAAAGAGACGCATCAATTGGAGCATTTACATAGTCGAGTAGGCGGAGCTATGGTTTGGGGAGCCATATCTTACTATGGGACTTGTGAACTCCAATTTTTATCCTCAAACATGAATGCAAAAGCGTATCTAAACGTCCTTGAAAAAGCTTTTCCACCATTGGAAAATTGTTGTAATCATTTGCCTTAGACATTCCAGCACGACAATGCCCCAATACATACTGCACAGGTTTTAAAATCGTTATTAAAAGATCAAAATGTTGAAACTCTTAACTGGCCACCATACTCGCCGGATCTGAATATAATTGAAAATGTTTGGGGATGGCTGGCCAGAAAGGTTTATGAGTCTGGCAAACAATTTTCAACAAAAGAAGAGCTAATTGACGCCATTCAGAGGGCCTGGGCTACAATATCCCTAGACTACATTAAAAGTCTATATGATTCGCTGCCCAAAAGGATCTACGAGGTGATATTGAATAAGGGGGGCTCAACCCATTATTAAATTAACAAATATGTATATATTAATACTCAATATTAAATAAAAACACATTTCCTAATAATTAAGTTCGTTAAATAATGTGCTATTCATGTGAATCAAAATTGTTATGGAGTTTTTTAAGTTTTTAAGTTTTTTGGTTAACATTTATTAATTGTTTATTTAATTAAAGTTTTGTTACTTTTCTTATATTTAAAATTGATTACACTATAAATAGAAAATTAAACATCAGCGAGTTTTCTTTTTGGTTAAGAGATTTCAAGATTTGAAATTGCATATAAAAGTGTGATATTCAAGTGAAACGCAGTGTATATTTATTGTGTATTAAAATTAACCTCTAACATTTGCGTGCTTTAGCAAATAAATGAATTGAAAGAAATTCATCTTTCTTATTTGAAAAGTCAAGCAAATAAATTAATATACCGAAATTGTTTATAAACAAGTTATATGCGAAGAAATTCGTGCTCATATTTATTTAAGAAAATAAGCAGAACAATTTAGAAAGATTCCAGTTAAACTAGTAGCAGATCCGGAAACGGGAACCAACAAAAATTAGAACCTCTATTATTATTTATGTTAAATTCATGTGAATTCAATTCATTTTAACTGTAAACTGTGGATAATTTCAAATAAATATGCAATATTCAATGTATTAATTGTCATTTTTGTTAACAATTCCACACCTTTGTTATAGCCGCAAGCTCTTAACGCCCAGAATGTTGTCACAAATGCAATGTGTTAACGATATTTTACGCCGTTTTATTTTTAAAATCGACAGTCGTCAGTCGTCGTCAATGGCAAAAATGCTCAACGACACAAAAGCAAATACCAAAGTCATATTTATAAATTTTTGCAAGTGCAGAAAACAGCACGAGTTCTAGAACAACAACTTGACTGAGAACCAAACTCGGGGCATTGTTAGTCTATTCTAGCTCAAGTCGTCAGATTTTTAGAAGAGAAGGAGAGAGAGAGAGCGTCTAATAATGAGTAGGTGAGTGTGAGCTGGAGCCTGAACTCAAGGTTAGGGGAATCGTTATTTAAGCCGAGCGCGCGCATTGAATGCAAATGCAAAACATTTGTTTAATGTCTAGTTTTATGTGTGTGCTTTTAATTGTTGATGACTCGACTTCTATGCCTTACAGACACTAGTCATGACTACTAAACAGTCGTAGTCATTTCGCATCATCATCATCGCTAGAGAGAGAGAAGAGAACTGTAAGCTAAAGAGAGCGTGTGTTCCCAGCTAATTAATCAAGCAAGTCCGACTGACAGACACACAGTTGGACAGTTAGCTCTCACCCAAGACTACGACGACGAGTGGAGCTTGTACAGCTATTCTCTATGAGTCAGCCGATCTCCACTTGCGGCTCTGACATCATGGCCTGCTTGTAACCACTCACATATGTATATTGCATACAGTCTCCCCCTAACTTTTGTGCAGTCTTTATTTGCAATGTTTATCGCACCTGCGGCAATTGATAAAAGTCAGTCAGTTGGCATTGTTAGCACTATCTATCAATAGATAGATAGTTGATGTGTCCACTGCTCGATTAGAACTGGAAATAAACACTCATAAATTGGCCAGGCCAAGCCACTTGAGCTAACGCAGCTCTTCCGCCCGGCCCGATAACGTACTTACTGTACACGAGCACATTCCATAAATAGGCTGAAATTGTCATCTTTCACGAGTACATTATGATCATCGGGCAAAGAAGTGGAACGATCAAAAGTACGCCTAAGAATGTCAAACTCATGTGTACGCATACTGGCCAAAGAGCAGCGCAAAAGCTGCCAGCAAGGTAAGGAAAATGAATGGTAAGGTGAGGTAAGGTAAACGCTCAGGTAAGTTAAAGGCAAGTCTCAGTCAGGGCTCTGCTTTAACATCGTCGTCTTGGCTCATATTTCACAGCTGAGCTGCGCTGCGCTGTGCTGAGCGAACTAAGAATTTTTGGCATTTCTGTTTTGTTGTTACGCTTTTTGATTTCGATCGATGGTCGGCCGACGCTTAGGGCATAATTTATTCACATACGAGTACGAATACGCAAACGAATAAGCGAATACGAACATGAGAACTCAGTGCGAGTACGTGGAAAGCGTATGCAAAAAAGGGGGCCAACAATTTACGAGTAGCGCACAAATGCGCAGTCTTCTTGTTCACTGCGCACCGCGATACACTTACATTTAGGGCATATCTACTACCCCAAATGCATTGCAAAAACTTTCGAATGAATAATAATGAAAAGGATTTTATGAATAATTTAAAATTCACATTTAAAACAATTAACTATTGCTATGAAATACAACATAAATTGAATATAATTGAGTTGAATTATTGGTTATATTCTTTTCATTTTTAATCAAATGTGTCAATTTCAGCCAATCAAATTAAACAAGAAAAAGCCTTTAAATTAAATAATTTGTTTCCTATTAATGCATTTTTTTAATTATGAATGAATTAATAAGTCATTAATCGTTTTCAATCAATAAGTCATTAATGCAAGTCAAATTCTGAGTTTATTTAAAAAAACAACTGTTTGTAACCCTTTTTTTTAAATTATTTCAACTTACAATTATGTTTTTTACCTGCAATGAATTGTTGCAATTTATCTTTTTTTTCTCCCTCGACATTATCATTCCCCCTCAATTATTTACTTTATATTTTGCACTAATCATTTTTATTTTCCGCTATCGCTAAGAGAGCATCTGGGGCTCGTTTTCAGCTGCCGCCTGCCGTATCTGACTGCATCAAAATCAATGCCCCACGGCGGAAGGCATTGGGGGCCATATCATCAACACCTTCCTAGGCAGCTGCACAAATACAAAAGCCAAGAGTGGAAGCAAAAGCAGCGGCATTTTTATGGCTTCATCTTTGTGTCTTCATTCTATTTCTTTCCTTACTTTTACATTTTTTTTTTTTTGCTTTATTCTTTTGGGCTGTTTGCTCCAAAAGAGAGAGAGAGAGAGAGAGAGAGGGAGAAAGAGGCAAAAGCAACGGCAACGGGAAAGGCAAAAAGAAAAGATGAAGCTGAAGCTGATGAAGAAAAATGAGGCATATATACATACATACAACTACTACTAGGAAAATAATTACAGCAACGTCTACGAAATTCTACCACCGCCCGGTGTAAAGCGGAAACAAAGTGCGCAAAATGTAATTAATTGCCCGAGGCGGGCTCACAGTTGAAGCAGCGGCCCATGCGGCGTATGCTTAATGCGAGATGTCGTCGTCCGGAGTCGCGTTTGCGTCGGCGCGCAGCAACAAAAAAACAAAAAAGAAAAACGAAAACATAAAATCGTTGTTGCCTCCAACTCTCACGATGTTGCGGATGGATCTCAATTTCTGTGTGTTGCTCGCCCGCCTGTGTTTGTTGACTTTTTGCAACTAAATAAGCTAAATATTTTGATTGAGCCCGCGAACGAGGCTGCTGTTGCTGCAACAACAACCACAACAACAGGCACAACACCAAGAGCAACATCAATGACCAGGCATCGCAATTTATTCGCAGACGTTATTAAATTTTGTTCGTTTGTTGTTTTTGGACGGCTCCAGATTGCCAGCAATTTGCCAAAATTAAAGCCAGCGTCAAGGTTGCGATAAGTTTTGGTTTCGGATTCTCTTCTTTTTTTTTTTGGGATTTCATTTTGCCCCCCGCAATTTAAGGCCACGCCTACCACGTCTAGCTAAGCGGGCGGCAAGGTAGCTGATAAGCTTAAGCTAGTTTATTCTAAGAATGCGAGCGCAATTTGTTCAGACTTGAGCAAATATTTGTAACACTTCCGCATAGCAATAAAGAACTAAAATGAATAATACTTAAGGGGTGACCTCTTCCTAAGACAGAACGAAGAACTTAAAAAAAAAAACCGTTAAGAAAATCGCTGCATACTAAAACTGATACTTGTCTAACCATCTTTTATTTCATCCGTTATTCATCTTCACTTAATATCTTGATTAATTACTTCCTGCGCAGCACAAATCTTGAGACTATAGATGAAAGTTGTCTTTGAATAACATTTTCGAGAACTATGAGTCAGCTTTCTTTGAGAACATGAATCATTTGACTCAATAATGAGTAAAATGATCTATGAACTCAACTATCATTGATTGCTTGGAATTCTTAGTAAATTATTTGACATAATTTACACAAATGCAAAGAATTTCGATGGAAAAACAAACCGTTTAGTTTAAACAACTTTAGACTTTAAACTAGACTTGATTAGCCAAATTCCATAACATGGCAAAAGGTAGCTACATAATAAATAAGTTTTAACAAAAAAATACTACTCAAAATTGTTTATGGTCCGACTCCAAACTTGAAAGCAAACACAACAAAACATAAAGACTCTAAAATGTAAAAGCAAAAAACAAAAAACAGAGAAAAAGCAAAACCAAAAAGCAAAACAACTAGAGGGAGAGACGTCTTTTTTGGTGAGAAATTTCACTCAGTCAGCGGAAGGCGAGGCGAGTTTCAAGGTTGCCAGCGATTTTTCTATGATAATGGAACAGGTGAACCGTGAGTCGAAACAGACTTTTTGTTATTTTATTTATTTGTAGTTTTTTTTCTTTTTGGTTTGGTTTTGTTTTTATTTCCAGTTGAAAAGGGGAATGGCACAGATGACAAAAATTGTGAGCAGCGAGAAATGGTGGAAGAGGATGTTGTATGGAAATCGGATTAATTGAGCTGGGGCTATCAGAAATGGTAAAGTTATCGCCATTAAAAAAAGATCAACGTTGAAAAGCACATTTTGATGAACTTTCGCTCCATTCAGAGCTGACTTTTGACGAAAGCTCATTATGAACTACTCAACTTCAACGGACTTTTGGCTTTCACTTGATTAAGCATTACATAAGCTGCATCGATTCTAAAAAAAATAATAATAAAATATCTCTGCCCTTCACATTACTTGATTGATTAAAATCAATAAGATATTTGTGCGTCATGTCTCGAGGGTTGGAGCCTTTTTCGAGTTGTCTGGCGACTGCCAAAATCCCACACAGCGCACCGAGTGTGGAGTGCCAAGTAAACAACTCAAAAACTGACCGACCCTTCACATACACTCACACACACAAAGAGACGTTACACAGCCATACAGGCGTAGTTAGTGCAAAAATAACAATGAAAAAATGCAACTGCAATTCCGCTGCAAAAATCGCGCAAATTGTTTATAAAGTCAATGTAACCTTATGTCTCTCGGTGTGTCTGTGTGTATCTGTAAAATGCATTTCCTGTGCTCTCTTCACCAACAAATCTCTTGTAGTTGTTGTTGTTGTTATTGTTGTTGTGATATGACTTTAGCATATTTTTTTTGGCTACGTGCAGAGGAAGAGACAGCAACAACAAAAACGAAAAAAAGAAAGCAAACCACAAGATGTGGAAACCAGTTTGAGTGGAGCGAGTTGTAGTTATTATTGTTGTTGTCAGTGTATTTGTAGCTGCTGTAGATGCAACAGTTGCTCTTGCTGTTGCTGTTGCTGTTATAGCCTTGAATGTGCATTTATTATTGTTGGTCGCTGTTTTTGGCGCGCGCGAAAAAAGGCAAGCAAAAAAGGAGACCAGCCAACAAGGAAATTCGTTGTAAAAATGAACGACTTGCTGTTATGCTCTAAGACTAATAAAATCCACATCATGCTATTTTAACAACACATTTTACAGTTAACTATTGGCCATTAACATTTATTTACTAGCATGCTAACATTTCTCTGCTAGCGCCATAACATTTTAATGTCCAACAGAGGACAAGTAATGTTAATAGCCTGTTCATCTATTGATTTAGTTTTATCATAATTGCCTACGGCTTACGGCAACTACTCAAATGTTTAAAAAACTTAAAAGCCAACTGTTTTTCAGTTCAGAGTTGAAGTGTGCACTTGTCTAATTAAGCTTTTAACTAGCCCCAGCACAAGTGGCCTCCATTAAATCGTTGTTGTATCTGTTGCTGCTGTTAGCCACATTCCACACTCGGTCCACACGCTGTTAAGTCTAACATTTGTAATCCACTTTCAAGTACAGAGTACAGGGTATGGCAAACGAGTTGAATGCCTGCGCAATGAAAATGGCATAGAGTGAAGTTCAGACATTCCCAACAAAAAAAGTGATGGATAAAAAGTCTTGGCCGCATTTGACTGTTAGTCAAGTGAAAAGACACGCTTCTCACGCTCTATCTCTCTCGCACTTTTTGCACTTTAACTTACGGCTATTTCTAATTGCTTGACACACTTGGCAACCAGCTCCAGCCAATTGGAACTATCTAACGCTTCACACTAACACTAACCCACTTGAGCAATGTGGAACTGCTGGAATGCAAATGCTATAATTGAATTCACCTGTTGGCGATAAAAAATTCAGAGAAATAAAGAAACTGGAATGCTCTTTCAATGTCAAGCTAGAATCAACGCCTGCCGAAAATAACTTGAAAGTGATCGCATCATTCAAAATCAACGTGAAGGGGTTTTTATAATGCTTATCACGATGTCGCATGACATAAGACAGACTATAGCGTATATACATATAGAAAAATGTGTACTATATAATATTTATGAAATTAGATTAATTTGCTATTTTGGACTTCGTTTTCCACTGATAACTCGGCAAACTAGCAATTGCAGTTGCTATATAGTGCAAAATCATTGAACTGAATTTGTCATAGAACTGTGGAATAGATCTGGGTGGTCTCCAAGGTCCTGATAACCTCATAGATCTGTAATGCGATTAGCAGAGCATACTCTTGTCAGACTGTAATAATAGCCATCTCTTTTTCTCAACAAGTTCAGACAGTTCAATTAAACTTCCAGTTGGTCTAATTCAAGAGGTCTAACGCCCTTGCAGGGTCTTTCAATTAATTGGAACTTGAGCGGCACTCAACTAGCGCAATTATCATTAAAAATGTTTATCATTATCATAAAAAGGGGAGAAGATTTTATGTTTGTTTTTTTTTTTTTTTGGTTCAATAAGAAAAGCCGTTCAAGGAAAAAAATACAAATAGTTTTATTCAAGCTTTTGATTGATTGCAAGTGTTAAATAAAATGCTGTGATTGATGAGGAATGGAACTGGAACTGCAAATCGAACTGGAATAACTGTGGATTATATGAGGCCAACTTTCAATTGTAAATGTTCACAAAATTCCACAAAAATTAACCACAGCTCAGTGTGCTCCACTGTGAAATTCCCGTTATGGACACTTTATTACAAACTAAATCAAAGCAATATTCATTCTAAATAATATAGCTTTGTCTCTTATAATCTCTTGAATTTATGCACTCTCATTGAGTTATTATACCCTGTCATCCTTTTGGGTAGCGGGTATTGAAACACACACACAAAGTACAGCGCACAAATTGCGCAAAACGCCAAAGAATGCCATGCCAACAACAAATGCAGCTGCAGTGGAAGGAGAGCAGCACCAAGAACAGCAATGGGAGCAACAAAGAGCGCACACGTGGCCAGCTGCAGTCGAAGAATGAAAACAAAAGCAGAGCAAAGAATCAAATGGACCAACTTGGATTGCTAATAGGAATGTGTTTTGTTATTCCTCTACGTGACAGCAGCCCCTCACTTGTGAGCTTGATCTTCCCCCGCTGTGTGCGTCTGCATATATGTGTGTGCGTGTGTGTGTACGTAGACGTCGTTGGCCTTTGGCTGCCCCCGTTAAGAGTAATTTAATTTAGCGCAATTGTCTCTCTCTCTCCGTCTCTCTTTTGTTCGCGCTCGTTGTGGTCATTGCAATTGTCTTTAAATCACAGCAAGCGACGCCGCTATATGCTCAATTCCTGTTAAACCGCTGCTAACGTTAACGGTAATGTGCATAGCTACTATATATGTAAATGTGTGTGGCTGTGTGTGTTGGTAAGTGGCAAATGCCACGCGGAATGCGGTTTAAAAATAAACCAAGCCCATGCGAGCGACCACAGCGAGCGAGCGACCAAAACGTGCTTTGGCTAGAGACCCTATTTAGCCTAGTTTACGGCCCCAGACGACAAGCCAGGCTTAATGACCACCTGTAAACTGGCTGCACACTCACACACACACACGCTCACACTTGGCAAGTCTCACTGTGCTGTCTCGCTCTGGCCTATGATAAATTGGCAAAAGTTTGACAGTGCTTGCAATTTTATGACGCCCTTCATTCAAACTGTACAGTTTTAGAGTGCCGTTCATACTCAAACTGGATTCGAATTGGCGATTATGCAACAAGTTTTGTCGAGTGCCTTTATTTTCATTATTTTTGTTGTTGGTTTTGGTGGCTTATTGGACGCCATAAATGCGCTCAGCTTGCGGCTCAGGTGCGTTGACTGCATAAAAATGTTATTACGGCTGGGTTGTTAATTGAATTGGAAATGAATGGAAAAGCATTGTTATTTGTTTTGTTATTATTGCTATTTAACGCTTTGCTTTCGACTATTGCATAAAATCGTTTGCATTGTATCTCTCGAATAAATAAAATATAATAGTATTTTATTTACCTTTGACAGCCTCGTAGTATCCTAAATCCAGCGTGAATGATTTATTTTCAAATCCTGTGTACAACGAAATAAATTCTGATTTGTTTTTGTTTTCGGCTTCCGCTCTCCGCTTCTTTCTTCTTTTTCAGCTAGCGCTCTCGCTCTCGCAGCCTTGGGCAAAAGTAGCGCGCACACACAAGCAACACAAGACGGCGTGATTTCTCCTTCTCCCACTCGTTCCTTTTCTTTTTTTCCTTCAGCTTCGCAGTCCTGCAGCGTTGTTGTTACTGTAGTCGTTGGTATTTTTTTCTTTTTTGATTGTGTGGCGCTGCGATTTGAATTAAAATTGATTTATTTTGGTTTACAGATTTTTCACTAGACACACGGCTTAAAAATGTGCTCTCTCTGCTCTCTGGTTTCTGCCCTCTATTCGCTTCGTTCTCTCGAAAAACGCGTAAACCACGAAAACGAAGATCGATAAACACACGTAACAAAATAAGAAGAAAACGATGCAGCGATCACAGAAAAACCGGAAAGTTGTTGTTGTTATTCTTTTTGCTGGATATTACAGTGGACACTCGCTACAGTAATAGAAACAAGGGAATGAGTTAAATGTTTGTCTATTTCTGATCGTTTTTGCATTGAGTTGTAGTTAAAACTACTTCACTCTAAATATTTCGAACATAAGTTTGTTTTATTTATTGTTTTCAATTTTAACACAGTCTCTTTAAATCGTAATAAATTTTTTTCACTGTTATGAGTGTCCACTGTATTTCTTGTGTTATGCGCGACGTTCTATGCCGCTCTTGTGGTTGTTGGGACTCTGTTTTTCTCGTTGTTGTTGTTTTTGTTGGCAATAGAAAAAGACCGAAAAAAATGTTGAATTGAAGAGAGTTTTGTATTTATTATTTAAGCAGCAGCAGCGTTTTTGGGCTTATCTGCTGTTGTGCATTGAATTTGTTGCTGCATTAATTTATTTATGCTTCGGATTCCTGTAGCGTTGTCACTTGTTGCTTTTGACCTTAATACGGATCGCGTTTTAACAAATTCCAATGCACAACATACACACACTCTCTCTCTCACTCTCACACATACACACACACACATTGATGCGCAAAAAACCAGCTTCGCCGCTTTTTGTTGTTGGGTTGTGTTGTTTTTTCGGCCAACAATTAGATAGCCGCGTTCTAAAACGCCGGCGTAGCAGGCAACTAACAACAATTCTCTTGCTCTTTCTAATTAGTACAAAAACAACAGCAACATTGACAGGCAGTCACAATAACAACAAAACAAGACCCAGTCACAATAACAACAATATCAACGACAGCCAGAGAACAGTTAAAACGGCTTAGCGTTTTGTGTGCGTTTGTTGTTCTATTATTAATCTCGAAGTTGTATTTTATTTTATGCACAGAGCTCGACGTTTTATTTCATGTATTACTTGTTGTTGTTGGCACTTTTGGTTTGTTTTGCTTTTGCGGAATGAAATTTTTCGTTTTATTTGTTGCGCGCCCGTTTCCCGCACGTCTTGCCAACTCGCGATCTGGCTTCACAATGGTTGGAGATTCGTGTCGACATCGGCGCCGTTTCGTCCAGAACAAGTTCGGTTAAATGTGTCTCCGGAACTTGTTCGCCACTCAAGTCGTTCATCTGCATCACGATAAACGAATTCATTTTGCCGAACATGGCCGTTGGATTTGAATTTAAGTCCCGCTTGAATTAAATTTCTTATTGGAATCACTAATGCCACACAGCTTTAAACTGATTTGTAACAACAAATTAGCAAAGATCTTCTAAAAAATTAATTAATTATATATTCAAAATTTGGATTCACTCTGAAAAAATTAAAGTTTCATACATTTTATTATATATAACGAATGAAAATCTAGTGTATGATATGTTTTATAGTAATCTAATAAAAAAGGAGTTTATAACTATGTTTAATTAATTTATTTGATTAAAAAAATGTATACGATGCGAAACGATATTTCGCGGCAATTTAAACGCAAAATGAGATACGTAACGCAAGTTAACGTAGGCAACGCAAAAACGAGAAATCTAAAGGTGCTGTTAGTATTTTATGAGATAAATGCCACGGTAACACCATTAAAAGTTAACGCTGTTTACAATAACAGTACTTTTCGAGTTAGCTGTTTATAATCGATAACAATTGAGAGTAGTTTTCATATAAGAAATTCTTGTAAGACTTAAAAATCAAATAACTTCTCCTAATTAAATTATTTGTACACATTTTAAGTAAACTATATCATTATATCCTTCAATATAATGCAGTATGAAAATTATCGATGTCATATATCGATTTAAAGGGCCCATAACAGTTAAATAACAGCTGGGAAATTTTGGGCCTGCTCCACTTTTGCGTCTGCTAGCAACATCAATGGCTATTGCATTTGAATTTTATTCGTTTCTCAATTTAACATACCATTCATACAGTAAATGAGATTTGATTGAATATAATCACAAGAAAATGGCATAAATATTAAATTTTTGGTTTACAGTACAAATACCAATATCCAATATCGCCTATTTGAATTTAATTAAATTTGCTGTTAATAACATTACAGCGCCAGTACAGATTTGTTGTTGAATAAGTTGTGAGCTAAGAGTGACCAGACAGCTGGGGAGTAACATTTCTGTTGTTGTTGCGTCGGAGTTCGGACGTGTGTCGCGTCCCAGTGTCGCTCGCGAAATTTATTTAATTTTTTCCATTGACTTGCACAAACCGGAACTTGCTAAGAATTGGGCAAGTCAGTTGTACATTGTGCCAAGTTATGCAAAAATTATAAACATCTAATCGCCGTGCGCGTAAAGTACGTAAAAATAACACCCGCAAATTGCCTTTTCGAATCGACAAACGGCAAAGAGAAAAAGCGAGTGGCAGATTTTTTCCTGTCTACCTACACAAACATACGTATACATATACTTCGGTGGATGCTTGATGTATGTGTGTGTGCGAGTGTGTGTTGTGTATAACGAAGAGCGCAGATTGTCAGATGTGTACGCGTGTGTGTGTGAGTAATCCGGTGAAGAATAAGAATATTAAATTGTTTCGGCTTAAATAATAAATTCGACTAGTGTTTGCATTTGAAAATCTGTGCAAAAAAGTGCGTGCCGCGCCCGTTTGGCAAAGACACACACACACTTACACATCAGCAGAAACGCTCGCTCACACACACGAACACACACGCACAACTCGCATACTGACAAAAGAGAAAAGTTGTATGGGCAGCAACAAATACAAAAAAAATATAAAAAAAATTGATAGCCAAATAGTTGTGTTGTTAATTGCCGTATAAAATAGTATTCCCTTTTGTCAATTTGTGTTTCGTAGAGTGATGCGATTGTAATTAAATTGTTTGCTTCTTAGTTCCAAAAAAAATATAGAAAACATAACAACAAGCGTTAAATAAAGCGAGGCGCTGTTGACGGCGAGTGCTTCGCTGTGTGCGTGTGTGCTTAAGCATATATGTATATGTGTGTGCGTTGGTGTGCATAGCCTGCATAGCAGTGTGTGTGTGTGTGCGTTGCGTTTTTTGTGAAGTAGCAGCGCAGCAGCCGCAAAGCAGGCAAATAACAAAAAAAGGAAAAAATCAAATAAAAAAAAAAACACAAATCAAAATCAAAATGGCGCACCAACAACAACAACTGGCACAATCGGTGAATTGTTCATTGGATGATATCGATTTGACGTCACTAAAGGTAAGTTGTGTTAACTTTCAACAGTAACTTCCAACAACAACAAATACCAATACAACTACAATAAATGTGGTGTGCAAGGTGTGGCCAAGTGTGCATGATTTTGTTGTTGTTATGTTTTAAATAATTTCCGCATTGCAGCTCCATCAACTTTACCCCAATCCTATATATCTTCTACTTACTGTCTCGCTCACACGCTGCTCAAAATTCACTTTCAATCGATTGCGCTGCAATTCCCTTTTGATTTATCGATTGTTCGAGCTTGATCAAGATTGTTGTAATCTGATAAGAATTTTCTTTGTTGCATATTAACAAAATGTGAGAGATCGCTTGGAAAAGAAAACCGAATAAATAAACAAAGCGATATGCAAATTGCTGCAAGCATGGCTATGGCAACGCCCACTCTCCGCCTTCCATCTACACGGCAAACATAATATCTATAATAATTAAGCATACCATAATAATAGCTTACATTGGCATTTTGCATTTTGCGTGGCCAATTATTAACTATGCGCACCGCTCTTTTTACGTATCCATCAGCCATAAAGTCCACCCTCAACTCACCACCAACAATAAGACTACTACCACCGCCACCAGCATGGCAGGCAGTGACCGGCCGGTGTCAGCGTCTTTGCGCTGAGTCTTGTTTATCGTTGTTGTTGCCATTTCATTTCGGTTTTTTTTTTCGTTTCTCAATGAAAATGCCCCACCATACACGCACGTTGCCTTTTGCCTATGAGGCGCGTTGTTGCCTTTCTCTTTCAGCAAACATTCACCACAGCGCCTGAACTCACCACTGCCGCCCCACGATGGGCGCACACAGTGCGTCGAAGTCGACGTCGACGTCAATGAGGCTAAAGCAGCGCCGGCAGCAGAAAGTAAAGTTTTTTTTTTTGCTTGTGTTGAGGAGTAGAGCTCACTGTCTGTGTATCTCTTCTGTATGTGTGTGTGTGTATGTGTGAATGTGTATGTATGTGTGAGTGAGTGTCCGTTTGTTGACTCTGTCTTGTAGCTGGGTGGGTGTCTTGGGGGGTGCTGTGGAGTTGTGTAGGGGGGGAGCATAAGGTGGATGCTTGTGTGAGTGTGTTGGCATGTGCATGTGTTGCGTTCATAGTCGAAGAAGACGAGACAAAAACGAGACAAGAATGAAAATTGTTTAGTTTACTTTATTAAAAGCAGCAGCAGGCAGCAACCAAGTCCATGCGTTTGTAAACACATACATGCATAAATATATTAATGTGCATGTGCAGACGACATGAAGATGATGATGATGATGAAGCACTGAAGAAGAAGAATAAGAAGAAGAAGACGGCATCCAAAGTCAAAGCTGACTAAAAAAAAACTGGCAGCGGTTTATGATGAGTTGTTGTTGTTGCTGCTGCTTTTGCTGTTGGCCTTCTCGTCGCAGCAGGCGCGTGGGCGCCGCGTCTGCGTTGGCTTTTTAAAGGTCATTAAACAATGAAATACGTGCCCCGAAATAGTAAACGCTGCTTATGTCTATGCAGGAGCCGCAGCAGAAGCAGCAGCATGGCATCCAGGCAAAAGGTCACAGTCCTTAAAGCTGTCGCCGTGTCGATGTCGATTCGGGGCGAATGGCATGAGCTAGTCGCTCTTCTTCTTGCCTAACCCCAGCATGCTCCATTCTTTTGCTTTGTCCACACTGATAAGATACTGCAACAAAAGCACACTGAAAATGCATTAATCAGCGCATTTTCATTAATTATTTTATGATGCCTCTTCTATGCAGTTTTGATGTTGTTTCGTTGTATTATTTCTTTCTCTGCCGTTGATAACGCGCTGCAGTCACTGTCACTGCTGACGTCGCAGTCTTCGCTTCGCGTTTTGCTTTGCTGATTGCCTTCATTATTTTGTGCATGGCCATATGTCGACGCTTCTCACACTGACACATAGACACATGCATATGTGCGCTCTCTGTCTACGTCTTTGTTTTTCTTTTATGCGTATCCGTTAGTGTGTGTGTGTGTGAATGTGTGTGTATTTGTGTATTTATTTTAATCAACGTTTATTGCATTTGGTTTTGTGCGATAAAAACGTGTTCGCCCACATTTGGTGTGTTGTGTGTTGAGTGCTGCAATTTGTGCAGTTGGACGAAAGAAAGAAAAATCACACACATGCTTGGGTTTGGTCTGATTGTGGGTTAAGTCAACATGGCTGGCTGGGTAAATACACGGGGAAAAACGAATTATCAAATATTCCAAACCAGATGTACACACACACACACACACACACACACAATCAAATCTATTTACATACATTACGCATACAAGTTTTGTATGTAAAGTTTGTTTGCTATTTCATCCATTAGAATAATTATAAGCTCCTGATTCTACAATTGCGTGACTTTATGCGTTATAAAGTTGCCAGTGCTGTCCGCTTTATTTTCAGCACATATTTGCTAAAAGGCCCGCTGTAATATTATATGTGTTACATTAGCAATCGAATTGGTCGCGGCCCACACACTATATTTATGTATTAAAATTGTCCATTCCACACGCTTACAAAGCAAACTAGACTTATTCACCGCACTAGCTCATGCATATGCAAAAAAAAAAAAAAAGAAGTTAGAAAGCTTAGGCGAGCGTGCTCGACTGCAATATATCTTGTTACCTCGATCTTTATAATCTAGCAGCAAATTATTTTAAAGCAATCAGTATTTACAATAAGTATTCGGAGAAGACAAATTATTTATGGCTTTCTTAACACTTTTAGCTGATGTTAAATTTAAGTTCGATCAAAAAGAAGTCATTATTTATTTTTTAGATATTTAAAAAAATCTAATCAATAGCACATTTCATTTTATAGTCTCTTAAATTCAAGCACTTACATCAGCAGATAGACAGACGTGTTGAAATTACAGTTTTCAATTGAGATTATCGTAAGATAATACTTTCGAAGATAACTTGTTCTACATATAAGTTTTACACAAACCCAACATACCTCATTTTTCCACACTTTAAATGTGGGAACATGGTATAGAAAAAGCTGCTACTATTATTTTGTGGGCGTTCAATATGCAGTCAGTCCTGTTGGCGAGTCTCCTTAATGCATACACACATATCTACATATCATTTGCTGCTCTAACTGGGCCAAGCCCGAATGCAACCAAAAAGAAATCCAGTTTTGCCTGTGCGCAGTAGACTTACAACAAAAAATGTGTAAAAATAAAAAGCAGCTTCAGCGAGTTTTCGACTAGCGAGTTATTTAGTTGTAGTTGTAGTTGTAAATTGTAAACGTTGTTGTTCTTGTAGTTGCACTCGCAACCGTTTCAGCAAATACAGCTAGAGAGCTTTATTTAGAAGGAGAGTGAGATAGCAACCACTACTGATAACTGTAACTTAAGCTTGTCTTACAGAATTTACTCTATGGCTGTTTCATTCGCACTCACGCCGGTCATTTGGTTGCATTTCGTTAACATGTCAACGCTAATGAGTCATGATGTGGTTCGGGCCCAAGTCGGGGGCTCAACACTTGGCTCATTTTTTCGTGCATTTTTAATTGATTTTTACAACGTGAAGTAATCAGCCAGAAATAGCAGTAATTGCTCCCTTGCACGCCCTCTCTGTCTCGCTCCGTCTCGTTCACACTCAGCCTGCTGCATGTGTTTGACACACTTTGCGAGAACCACCAGCAAAACAATAGTACGGTTCTATGGTGAAGAAGGAGGCGATAACGCTCACGATGGCTCATTTGAAGGCAGCCATAAATCTACTTAAGGCAGCTTTCAATAGTTCCTTCTCTCTCTCTGTCTGACTGCCTGTCCGTCCGCTTCTGTTGTGCTGTGTATTTGCTTTGTTTTTGTTCGTTTTTGGTTTGTTTTTTTTTTTTTTTTTTTTTGGTTTCGAATGCCGCTTTGTCTTTTGCTCTATAATTCCTGCGGTTGCTGCTTGAGCACATCAACAAGCAAAGCAAAAGCAGCCTGCAAATTGCAGCCACACTGAGCAGCTCAGCCTTTGTCTGAAGGGGGCTTTTCTTGTTCTGCCAGCTGAAGCTTTTAAAGAGTATCGTTGAAGTCGTCACAAGTGCCTCGCCCTCGCCCCTTTACCCCTGAAATGCAAGACGATGAAGCATAACGCTTAAGATGCGAACGCAAAGCAAAAGCTAACGAAGAAATTTAAAGTGCTAACTAATCAGCTGTAAAAAAGTGCTCGACTTCCGTTTTTTGTGTGCAGTCTGCTTCAAGATTTAAAGTGCAGTTGCTATCGATTTTTTTTAACGCAAATTGCATGGTTTCAGCTAATAATGGGGAAAATATAATCTTATATTGCAGTTGCTCTTAAAAAAAATCTCTAGAAATAGTTTATCTAAATAATGGTGGCGAACTTGAAGCATATTTCTTTTAAGAATTCTTTAGAATGGTAGTGAGTCTCAAAAATTAAGAGAGTTCTGCAAAATCGAATCAAATCTGCCTAAAATAAATCTACCTTTAATCATAACAAATTTGTAGTGATTCTATACTTTTATATCATTTCTTTTGCAGTTGATTGTTAAAAAATCAAAGAAATCCGTTGACCCACGATCATCCGATAAAGATGCAACTAAATAATCGAAAATTATTTCCCTGAAACAACTACAGAATTCTTCTCATATGTTGCACTTGTTTTCCGTAATCCGTGCCATGCTTATCGCATTTGTAAACTGCATTCACATTACTCTATCTTTGCATTCACATTACTCTATCTCTGTGCTATGCTAAACTTGCATGTCTTCTCTACCCTTTCCCGTTGTTTACCTGGTCTGCCCTTTAACCCCTTTCGGCTTGTCACAAACAGAATTTAGAGCATTGACTGCCCTCTCTCCCATTTTGTTGTTTTGCTGTCAAAAAAAGCAAGAGAAGAAGTCAGTTACCTGTTGAAATTGCTGTTGTTGTTTTTGTTGTTGTAGTTCTTGTTCTTGTTGTTGGCATGCTTCTTGTTATTTTAATTGGCATTTGCCTTAGCTGTCGCTCGTCCTCAACCCCCATTCCCCAGCCCCTTCACCTGTCTAGCTGGGTCGTGTCACGTCGTTAAGTATCGAGACTGTAGTCTACAGACTCGTGTTGCATCGTGAGCTGCATGTCAATGAACTCGCATGCGATTTGTTGTTGTATGGCTTGACATGGACTTGAATGGGATGGGAAGGGGCAGGGAAGGGGGAACAATGAATGAGATTGGTGGCTCGGGGGCATGGGGGAATTTGGGATATGTATTAAATGCCGCTTTATTTTGGAACGTTGCCGGATTCCTTATTTGTATCATTATGCCATAATAATTTGTTTACACAAACAAACAACAGCGAAGCCAAAAAAAACAACGCTGCAGCTCGAAATGTTTTGTGTACTGTTGTTCTCGTTGTTGCTTTTGCCTTTAAGTGTCTCTGTAGCCCCGCCCTGAGCTAAACTCATCTCTTTGCTGCCTGCCTTTTCCCGAGTCTCGTTTTGTTTCATTTCATTTCATTGTTTTGGCTTTTGCATCTGGGAAAAAGGATTTCTGGGCGTTTCCCCTGCCAGTTGTTGTCGTTCTACGTTATTGTGTATAATTGCTTTTAATGCTTGAAATTTTTGACCTAAACTAATGTTTGACTTTTGTCCTTTTGCTTTTGTCCTTGCAGGATCCAGCTGGCATCTTTGAGCTCATCGAGGTCGTTGGCAATGGCACATACGGCCAGGTCTACAAGGTAAGTGCAAATCGATAAACGCAAAAAGAAAAAGATACTATGTTTTTTGCTTGTCGGCGACATATTGAAATCGATATTCGAATGCAAAAGAAAAAGATACTTTTCACATATGTACATATGTATATGTAAGCAGGAGATTGTTTTTTGCATTTTGGCAAGATTTGAATGTCGAGTTTGGTTTTTAAGGCCAAATTCAGCGGCGGCTTTCTATTGAGGCACCCAATTGAGGAGGCAATTTGGTTACGGCGCAATGATCTCACAATTTCAGTTCAGTTCAGAGCGTTTCTTGTTGCTGTTGTTGTCTTGTAATTAGCAATCATTAGACTTTATGCTTGAATGCGTCGCAGTTGCGGTTTTTTCTGTTGCTGCTGGTTGCCGGTTGCCAGTTGGGAGGAGTTGCATACACATAGATACAAATGTATCTTTAGTTGAGACTCTATCTGTCTATCTATCTATTTCAAAACAAGCTGCGTCATTTGCGCTGTTGGTGCTGCTTCTGCTGTTGATGTTGCCTTAATTAGTTGCGAACCGCTAGGCTGGCGAGAAGTGCTCGTAACTCTTGCCACCAAAAGTTCTCTTCTGCTCGGCGCTTCTCACACATTAACACATTTCTCGCTCTCGCCTGAGGGCTGCCCAAACCCAAGACAAGCCAAGAACAACAAGATCATCATCATGACGATCGGCATCGTGGTCGTCGTCGTCGTCGTCTTCATAATAATCACATCAAAGATTTAAACCAAATGCTGCGGCTGTCTGTCTGTTGTTTATCTGGAAGCCAAGGCAAAACAATGCCAAGACTTTGTATTTAAATTATAAGTTTAAAATTGTATCTGCAAGATCCAACACCACACAAACAACACAACGCAACACAATGCAATGGCGGGGCAGCTGCTACAAAAATAGACACTGTGGGGATTACCGTTAGCATTTGTTGCTCCACTCTCTTCGGCTATGCTATGTGTTGCTATTCTGCTCTTGTGGCATGCGCTGCGCTTGGGAGGCCAACGGCAAGTTCTCCATCTACCCCATTCTCCATTTCACACATTCTTACAAACACACACTAGCACACTTTGTGGGGGGCTTAGCTGGTCGCCGATGCAACGCTTGCATTGCGACTATCGATAACTGTCGCTGCTGTAAAGCGCTAATCGATTTGGACATCGATTCATTAGCAGGGAGCTGCAGTGATGGCATTTAAAATATCGATAACTATCACTAAATCACAAATGATGAACGATTTAGAAGATGTGCTAATTTATATAATATATATAGTTTTAGTACCTTCCACACGTTAATTAATATTTTAAATACATTCTCAATACCTTAAAAATTAGCTGTTGTCACTTTAATTTCATTTAAGGGTATTGTATAACTTACTATACTTGCTTCTCATATGCGAATTTCTTAAGACATTTTACCGTTTTGTATGACTGTTTATTTATGTTTTGTTTTTAAAATAGAATATAATTCGAAACAATTCATCAAACTGCCAACCTTTGTTCAATTTCAACAGTATCGATAGCTATTACAGCTTTCAAAGTGATGATCAACTTATTTCGAATGCCATGTCGGCATCTTGCCATTCCAGCTGCCTTTAAAGGCACTCTAATAACATAATCTGCGTGTACTTAATCTGTTTTTACGATTTCTCATTTGTTTGCATTATATTATTTGAATTTGTGAAATCCATTCAGAAAAGTGTCAATCTTAGCGTTAATTTCGCTTTAATTTTGCATGCGTCACTCTACGCTCACTTGACTCGCTCTTTTTGGGGCTTAGAAATGCGGCCAAAAGCAAAAAAAATAACACATCATCCCACGCCCTCCTCCTGCTGCTCGGGTCGCTGACGGACGACCTCATTGCGGTGTTGTTACCACGCTTAAGCTGCAAGTGGCACGTGGTAACTGAAACGACTGCGCCACATACATACAGCAGAGACAACAAGATTATGTGCGAGTATGTGAGCAACTTTGCCCACTGTACGACAACTTGTTTCCGTCTGCTGCTGTTGCTGCTGCTGCTGCTGCTGCTGCTGCTGCTTGGGCATTAAGTAGTTCATTATACTGTCCACGCACACAGTTACAAATCACAGGGAGTATGCGTGTGTATGTGTGTGTATGAAATTAGCATGAGTAATACGCAAAGATGCTTTTGAGTCGCTCTTGTATGCATGTGACTTGTCGCCAGCGCTAGAACGCACTATGAGAGTAACGGCCAAGTCGCTGTTGTTATTGTTGCTGTCAGTCTGCTTGTGGTTCTCGTTGTTATCCACTTGTTGTTGGCTACAATTCGTTCGCTTTGCGTTACGACGTCTGTCCGTCGTCGTCGCCGGTGTGTCATTTCTTAGGCATTTACTGGATTTTGGTTTTATTGACTGACAGTTAACCGGTTTTACTCGCTCTCTCTTTCTCTCTCTCTCTTCCTTGTCTTTCTCTCACTGTGCGTCTCGTTGCTCTCGCATTTTTAGTTGCTTATCAAAAATTAGTCGCGTCATTAAAGTGCTTATTCATAAATTGCAAATGGGTGTAGAAAAAATCACCTTCCATTTAGCGGGAGTGAGAAAGATAGACTTACTTGTAGTTTCTCTATGTAGAACTGCTTGAAGTTAATTCATTTAGCGCTGATTTCTTTGCAATTGTGACGTCACTGGCGACAGTTCTACGAATTTCGTTTGTTTCGCCTCGTATAATGCGACTTTGATTTATGCAGTGATTGTTAATTCCTCCCCGCATTTGCTTTGTGTTTTGTATAGTCTTGTCATTTGGGTTTATCAGCTAATTTCTCGTACGTTGTTCTGTGCTTTGCACTTCCGGCTTGTCGATAACTTTTATTTATTATTTTTTTTTCATATATTTTTATAATTTATTGCTACTGCGCTTTTTTAATTGCTCTTTATCAACAGATGAACGAGTGACGTGAGTCATCAAGTAGCTTCGCTGAAGTTTTTTTTTATTATTTTTATTGTGCTTAGACATGAGTACATGACAATTTGAGTTATATACAGCTGAAATAGGTAGAATTTTTGGGTGTGTGGAGCAAGTGGGGTGTGTTGATGTTGAAATATTAAATAAAGCATTGAGTAATTCTGTAGCTTCCAACAGCGCTTTTAAAGATTAAAAAGTTTTAGGATTATTAGCTTCAATACATTAGTGTTTTGTCGGCTAACACGAGCCTTCAAAACCCTTGCCCTTTGTTATTTACAATAAATTTCTTATGTTGAGTGAAAAAAAACTACTTAAAACAGAAACTAGAAATGTTATTTACCTTTCTCTTATTATGTTATCATTACTCATTTGGTGAGTGGAAAATTTGTAAATCTCTCTGTAACAGATGCTAGACATTTGATCGCCTAAGTTCTTTTTATCCCATTTTTCATTGTACTTGTAATGTAATATTAAACGAAAAAGTGCATACAGGTCTTTTAGCGTTGGAATGTCTCCAACGGAGTCTAAAATTGTGGTTGACCTTTTGGCCATTACTATGTTTTGTGACTAATGCAATCTTGTTTGAATCACACTCATCAGATGTTGAGAGTGATCACATGCGAATAGGTATTTATGAAAACATAAAAAAGCAAAATCCAAACAAACCCAAACACATTTGCGGTTACTTGAAGCGACCTTCGGCAATTTGGCTAAACTTGGCTTTTGATATTCGGGGAGGATTACCGCAAAAATTTCACACGCCGCATTTGAAAGTTATAAATTTTGAGCTTTCGACTTAATTTATGCCAAAAAAAAAACTGAAAAAAAACAACGACCCACACAACAGCAGACAGCAACACTATAAACTGCATAACTTGGCAACTTCAGCAACAATAATAATAACATTGTAAACTCATCGCGCCGTTTCCCAAGGTCGTCCACCGTCGCTCCCCGCTCGCTCTTCTTCCTCCCGCCTTACGTGGCGGCGCATTGACTTTCCCAACGTAGCGACGACGACGTCGCTTTGCTTGCGCTAGCAAAAATCTGTTTTTTTTTCCCATTTCTTCCAATTTTCTTCTGTTTTTTCTTCTTTATTTTGCGAAAATCACACACAAGATACTCGTAAACCTAAATCGCATTTATTGTTTGGCATTTTTCGCTATTTTCGGCTGGTTGAAGTTTCGGGCACAATACACAGGTTGCCTTGTCAATGAAAAAAGTGTCAGGGCTAGAGATTTAATTAAGCGAACGGAGACGGCCAACAAAACAAACTTCACGCACATACACACACACATACACACATGCACACGCATTAATACATCTATATAACAAAGTTAGTGAACCTTTAAAAATACAATGCGTTGAAATAGCGCAAACAGAGCAGAGAGTGGGAGCAGCGACGGGCGACGGTGAAGTCCCAAAGAGAGCAAAAGAGCGAGACTATGTGTGCGTGAGTGCGAGTGCGAAAGAGCGGCGCGCCGGTGAGGCGTCAAATAATTTGCAATGTTTGCTTTGTGTGAAAGAGAAAGGAACGTAACTACAACGACATTTTGCTGTTATCTCTTTACGTACTCACGTACTCTATCTCCCTCTCTGTCGCCGTCGCTTACAATGTTTTATGCTCTTGTGTCAATGACTCTTTTGTTAATGTTTTCAAATGCTGTCTACAACAAATAAAAATTTGCGTAATAATTAGTTTTTGGGCTGCTCGCTTTGCCCAGTACTTTTTTTTAGTGTCATTTGTTGTTGCCAGTGGTCACCAAGAGGGACGAGGTGAAAAGAGGGCACCACATAAAAGCCAATGAATGTTGAATGTGTGTGTGTGCTGAGTACTTGAGCACTGTCTAATTGCAACTTTAGTTTTGTTGATTTCAATTTAAAATTTTATGAGGCTGCTTTGGCCGTCTCTTTGCTGCCTGTTGTTGCTGTTGTTGTTGTTGTTGTACTTGTATTTCCTGCTTGATTTGTTTATTGCCTTTAATGTGTTTCGCATGTTTCTTTCGAAGTGGCGTTTTATTGACTGCGCCTGCAGTTCTCTGACTGCGTGTGTTCCCCGTTCCCCTTCCCCCCCCACTCAGCTGCTATCGCCGCCCGCTCTTTGTGCGTCTGTCCGTTGGTCTTGTTCTGCGGTCGCGCCTGCGTCACTCGTTCGTCGCGTATGCACGCTGCGTTCTTTTGTTGTTCTTCCACTACTTTTTTTCAATGCGAGTCGCTCTCGCTTCGCATGCTTTATTATCATGTTTCGAACACAAACACACACACGCACTCGTAAATATGAATTGTGTGTGTCGCGTATATTGCGCGTAATTGGGTCAAAGTTCACAGCCATGTTGGGAGAATGTTAATTATATGGGGGCCTCGTTTCGCAGTCTAACATCGTACACTTTTTAATGTCAACAATGCGTTGCGTGGGCGAAAGTTGCCGCTTTTTTATTTTTTGGAGACATTAAATGTGCATCATTCAAGTTAAGTAAACCGAACAAGCTTCAAATTAGACTTGCAAAGCGTTTAAATCGACAACGTTAAATCATGGCTGCCACTCGAGAGAGAATTCGATTTATCAATTTTATTTGAAGCCATCAATTCACTTGTTACAGTCGTCTTACTTGCTTCCTGGTCTTTGGTAATGCTTTCAATTTTGTGTGCTGTGTTTTGGTGAGTCATCACCAAACATCATTTCAGGCCCCCAATGCTTGACTTGACCTACTTGGGCTCACACTTTACATTCATACACCAACAATTTCAAATCCAAATTGCCGCCCACCACAACAGTGAGGTGAATTTGAGATTCGATAACATGGCCATCCAAACTCAACAAGGCTGCAATGCAATGCGCAAATAGTTTGCTGATCTGTCATCATCATCGTAATCGCCATAGTCGTCGCCGTCGTCATCATCGCCATCGACTTTGACTTGGATGTTGTTTATTGCACTCCAAGGTTGCCATTGAATGCAAACATGCAGAAAAGTTATTCAAATATTTAAGCAATTTGCTGATTAAGTATGCAAACTCATAGCAAGAGATAAAAGCATTGATTTCATGATTGCTGTTGTTGTTTCTTCCTCTCACTCTCACTCACTTCTCGCTCACTTTAGGGGCATTTAGTTTTGTTTCCATTTCGAACAATTAATTTATTAGTGAAAGTTTTCAGTATGTATAGTTTTTTTTTTTTTGCATGCCTAAAGAGCTTAAACCCCGGCGATAGACCACAATGAGTTGCTTTTGTTAGCAGCAGGGTTGTGGTATTGGAACTTACCTAACTGCTGGTCCCTTATCTGCATATTGGTTTACAATTCCCCAGCCTAACCACGACAAATGGCTCATAATACGCTTTATTGTATTTAATATTATAATAAACTCGTTGAGTGTCATGTAATTGGGCGACAATGACGAGTTCATTTCATTTCGAATTTGCCTCCTTCCTTTCGTTATCCATGGCGAACCCGTTCACCCGCAGTTGACAAAAAAAAAAAAAAAAAAAAACTGAAAAACCTACAACAACAAACACCTAACCATTTGATTGCATTTCGATTCCACAATTTAATTCATTTAATTTCCATTTCTCGGTTAGCCCCAGAGAAATGCGCTTTCAATTAATTAAGCATCGCGAGGAAGGTTTTATACAATTAAACATAATCCCTATGAGGGCTTCAGTGAATGAGTGAATGAGGGGTGTGAATCCCAAGCGAACCGGAAGTTACTTTAACTCTGACGTCATCAGGTGACACTCAATTCTCTGAACTTGAGCTATATCAAAAGGCGTTAAACAAACAAAAAGTAATATACATACATATTAAACAAATACAAGCAACACACACACACGCATACACAACACTCGCTGGGTACTGCAAATTATCTTTTGACACAATTTTCGCCTCGCTTATCGCGCCGAATCGAGTGTATATACGTATATACTCTACAATGAAAATCCCTGCGAAATGTCTAGACCCAGATACATATTATATGTTATGTATATGTATATATGTTATAGTGTTTACGTTTCTAAAGATATTCAGGTATATAGCAAAGTATTGGCATCAACTTTGAAAATAGCTGCCATGAGTCAAAGGTTTTGTTCCGCTCCATTCAAATAAACTGATAAGAAATACCCGAGTGCACATTATTATTGATTTTAATTCGTAATAATATTTCATTATGGTCGTGATTAGTTCGATGATGAGTCTTATGTGTGGTTATTGATTCAATCATACAGCCTTTTAGTTACTTGTAGTCAGGGTAATAAATGTTGTGAAATTTAATTAGAAGATAACCACGTTTCGACCGTTTGAAGGAGCATAAATTGATTGTTAATCATCAAAGGGGAACCAAAATATAATATAGTCAACTATTCAGACTGTAATTGAATTAAATATTTCTGAGAATTATGGCGTAAACAAATATAAGTCGGGCTTTGTTTAAATAAGACAAATGGTCCAATCATAGATGATAGTTGCTTAACAATAAATTCGTTGCGATTTTGATGACTAAATTTGTTTATCTCTGAGTGTTTTTTACCGAATTCCACGGAATGTGTAGCAACAACGTGCCACATTTACTGTTTATACTATACACTTTATTTGTAAACATTTGAATTGGATGCGAAAGCACTGAAACTTGGGATTTTATTTAATGTATTTCGGGCAAATTATATTGTGAGTGAAAAGTTTGCTACAAATTAAAGATTGCATAAATTGAGGACCCTTTTTCGTTGTTGCTGCTGTTGGTTGTTTGGGGTTGGGTAACACATTTTGAAAGGTTTATAAACACATTTGGCCCTTTGACTGCCGTTCGAAAAGTAGAACATCAAACAAAACTTGCTAACTGGGTTAACCAGGTACAAGCCAGATACGTGAGTCGGGTCAAGATGGGGGCAGGACAGGACAGAAAAATAAGCCTATTTGCAAACACTTTGAACGCTGCCAAACCAGCGCACTTTCGACTCACTTCTAATGCTGAAAATTTAAATTTTATTGAATAAAAGTGCCAGGCAAAACCTAAAACAGTTTATTAAAAGCAATTTGTGAGGGAGTACGAAAGAGAGACGGAGTGATAAAGAGAGAGAGAGAGACAGCAATGATTCATCGTTTATTCGTTGCACTCGTCGCAGCTCTTAAGGTTATTTCATGCATAGCTTCAACTTTTATTGCATTCATTTATGTTTTGTTCTTTTTTTCTTGCTAAATTGTTGCTGCGTTTTATGTGCCAGCTGCACGCATGCTATGTATGGAGGTGGGGGCAAATAGATGGGACAGGCGGGGGCTTCACTTTAATTTATACACGTTGCAACAAAAGTTCAATTGTTGTGGCCATTTGAAATGAATGTGCAGTGGAGGAAAAAAGCTTTGATTTCTGGGTTAATTAACAACAACAATTGGTAATTGATGCGCGCTTGCCCCCGTTGCCCCCTATTAGCCCCGAGATTATTGTGAGTAATCACCTTAACGCATTTTTTTCAACATTGTGATACCTGCCTTAAGTTACTTTAAAAGGTGCATATAAAGCAATGTGTCAAAGTCTTGATCAGTGTCAATGTGTGAATTGATAAGATTAATCATATCAATTCTTTACGCTATGCCAAAAATAGTTGGGAATTTCAAATTAATTGTGAACTATTATCATTTTTGTAGTTATTATCTCAATTTTGCAAATAATTGGCAAATTATTTAATCGTAAATTAAGACTTATAATGTTAAAGAGATAAGATTGTATTTTAAATGTTTCGAAGCCTGAACTTTTGTGGGCCAAGATAGTTAATAATCGACACAATTGGGATTATTTTGTGTCTTTCCTAGTTGGTATTATTTATTTTGTTCACAGAGCAACTGCTAGTCGAGCTGTGTTGTTACTTATATTGTGGTATTTGGAGCTACATTAAATTTGCACACACACTTGCCTAGGTGTGTGTGGATGCAGTGGGGGCACTAAAAGCTTGCGCAATATTGCCACCAACAGCAACAGCAGCTGGGTTGTGTTGCCACAAGACTCAGTGGGCCAGTGGGCCAGAAGCAACTCTGCAGGCCCAATCGAGCAGCCACTTTGGTTACTTGACGCATCGCACGGGGCGTGATTGTTGCCTGCCTCCATGTGGTCTCCAGTCTCCAGGCAGCTCTGCTCCCACTTTGCGGGGCATAAATTGTTGTTGCTGGGCTGTAAATTCAATTGCGGTTGCACTGTGTGTGTTGCACGTGTGGCAGCTGTTTGTGGTGCCGTTGTGAGAGCGATCTCTAACTTTTGCCATTGTTGCCGCCAAATTAAAATATGCAAGCTCAATGAGCAAAGTAAACTCGAATCGAGTCGAGTCGAGTTGAGTGTTGTGTGGAGTGCACCACTGTGATGTGGTTTGGTTTGGAATTGGGCTTTGATCTGTTGCCGGCTGTCGACAGATTGCCCAACAGCCATTGTCAGGTGGCGGAGGCAGAAATGGATCTGCATAGGAATGTGTGACATGGAGAAATAGAAACCCTAATACATTTGTCATGCGTTTTGTCTCTCGATTCGTAACCATATTTTATACCAATGAATTTGAGATCTTTATTGTAGCCCCTGTTATTAATATATTGTTCAAGGCAATAACTCAATTTTCTAATTTCCTACAGTCCCCTATTCAGCTTGTGCTGCATCTGGTCAATCATCTAATATCCATTATCGCTATTATCGGAAACACACATTGCCCACCATCTGTTTGCTTGCTATTTATTTTTGTATTTTTTTCTTGTTAGCTTTTTTTTTCTCCAAGTTGTAGTTTAGTTTTTCTAGCATTTTGTGCGCTTGGCTATTTGCGTAGCCAACCTCCACTTGGCTCAAAACATGTCC
The DNA here is from genome assembly GCA_035047445.1 of Drosophila siamana. Lineage (NCBI taxonomy): Eukaryota > Metazoa > Arthropoda > Insecta > Diptera > Drosophilidae > Drosophila > Drosophila siamana. Next base: position 109,407 of record JAWNPP010000096.1, read on the forward strand.
AAGTTAATCTTTTTAGCCATTTTTACTATGTGCCAGTGCGACTCTGCGATAATGTCGGGGGAATGTTGACTTCACGGAGGGGATTGGAGAGCAAGGGGTATTTAGACACTTGACTGCATATTTTGTCTCCTCTTACGAGCTTATGTAACCAACGCGAGTTTACGAGTTTTCATGTTGTAATTTTTGCATTTATGCGGTGCCATAGAAATGCTGGTGACGTTATCAAAACAGTGCAACTCGGCCATGGATTTTATGTTATATAGTTCATAATGTAACATTTAAGCTTTGTTAAAGATAAGTCGAGAAAAGTCATAACTGAAGTTGTTTCATTTCAATGCTATCTAAAAAATATAGTTACAAGTACACAATACGACAAAAATATTCAATTAGTTTTCTTATTCATTTATTTCCTTTCAGTCTTTATCGTATTGATCTCCATTTTTAGAAACTAACTGTTAAGGTTTTACCTTCTATTTAATTGTATTTTGATTTGAATAATTACTGCTTATTAATGAAGACCGATTAGTTTGTCTTTTGACCCTTATACATATTTAATTTATACACACTAGATGTATTATTATTTCCGCATAAATTTATTGCAGAAATTATAGAATTAAACACAAATTAACGGGGGGTATCTGGCATTCATTAATGAATCGATGTTTTGGCTGAAACAGCAATTATTTAAGCTACTTGCTAAATTATGGCACACACTCATTTCTGCAGCTTTAGAACTTAAATGAAGATCGTGAGACGTGGGAGAAATAACTCGTAGTTATTGAAACTATCTCATTACATGAACGTTCTTCAGCTAGAAGTTGTGATCAAAGCAGAGGAAGCTACGACAGACTTGTAGACAGCACGTAATGGTCTTATTATGCAAATGCATATAATAAATGTATAAATATATATAAAAACGTTTACATGTACGAGTATATGTGAACATGAATTGTGTGCAACTTGTAGCTGGAAGTGCACTCTGATGTGTATCTATATCTGAAACTACTGCACTCTGTATCTGTTTATACAAAATGTGCAATGTGCGTGGTTTTTTTTCTTCTGCTTTGTTTTGTTTTTGTCGTTGCATTTTTCATCAAGTTTATTGTGCGGCTTGATGGTTTTTCTTACTTTTATATATATATGTATATATAGTAGAGTCGATGTGTATTTATTTTTCACGCCTTGGGCATTGAGCGGTGTGTGTATCTGTATCTGGCAGATACACAACACTAGACGTGTGGATACTTGTACTGCAACTGAATACTTGAAAACGAAAATAAAAATAAAAACAAACACAAAAAATGAGAAAAAAAACTTCTGCATAGGTAGGCAAACCCAATTGGACAGCTGCTGTTCCACGATGCGCTTCCATTGTTGACTTTACCTTTAAAACATTTTTCGTTTCGTTTTCGTTTTTGGATTTTTGTTGTACTTTACTTTTTTTGTGCTTTCTGGTTTTTGTTTTCATCATATGCTCGCTGGTACTCGTCGTACATATTTTCAATTATTTGTCGTATTCAGCAGTTTTGTCTTCTTCTCTCTCACTCTTTATATGGCCAAAGGCTTGTCGTCGCCGTCGTCGTCTGTTTATTTCTTTCTTGGATTGTTTAGCTCTATTTGCTCTTCATCTCTAAACGGGCTGACTGACTCGTGAGTGCTGTGAATGATTCACAAATATTTTTCTTTGTATATCTTGTATCTTGTCTTATTATTTTTCTTTTTTATTTTTTTTATTGCTGCAATCGCCGTTGGGCTTTGAATTGATTTCGCTGGAAATCGTCATCGTCGTCGTCGTTTGCAAAGTCGTCAGTAACTGAGCAACTGGATACGATCCAATGATGATCCATAACTGGTTGCACCTGACTGCCTAGAAACCATGGTCAATCGATTTCACTCGCCTCTCTCTTGCTCTTTTTATGTTTAAAGCCCCACTCTCTGAGTCGGTTTTGAAGGCAGTTTTCAAATCCATTAGTGCATGTCATTAATTTGCATAAAATCTGCACAATTTTTCACAGTCAACCGTTAGAATATGACAAGCACGACAAGCTACGTCGACGATGATACTACAATTTCACAGCTGCTGGCCAAGAGCTGGAAATTGTTGCTTAATACCATTTTGATAGAAGCTGCCACAGCAGCAGCATCGGCAGCAACAACAACAGAAGCAAACGCCCCGCTGGCTAATCAATAAAACCAAAACGGGCCCAACTATCAACAACTTCTCAGCCCCGTCTCCTTCATCGACATCGTCATCGTCTTCTTTCGAGCTAAAAAATGGTTATCATCTCTCGTTAGGCACTTGATTTATTACGGCCAAAGATATGGGAGCTGTTGCTCCCAGCCAGATAACTGCCTGCTGACTGCACTCTTCAATTAAAACTGTATTAAATGTAAAATGACTTTTATGCCACATTTAAGAAACACCGAAGAGGACTCGATTGCCAACGGGGCAGCCTGAAAAAAAAAACCAAGTCAGCGCCAAAAAAAATAAAAAAAAACCGAAAACCGGTCAGGACAACTTAATCTTAAGCAGACTCAATCAATTTATGATTTTGATTAAACTGACAGCTAATTGAGATACATTTTTACGCCTTGATAGACTGACTGACTTGGAAACGGGCTAGCAGACAGTGGGAAGAATAATTTGCTCTCAAGTCACGTTATGTTTCAATTCTTTCAAATACAGCTATAAGAAAGTTGAACCGGATCGCAAAACAAACAATTTAAATTGGCATTTTAACAGTCTGTTTTCAAAGTGGAGTTAATCAATTTAGTTAAACTGCAATTTACTGTCAGTTTTATAGATAAATATCGAAGTCATGTGTTGACTGACAATTTGTTAATCAATTGCAATTTGTTTTCTTTTTATTTGAATTTAATTTGCAATTGTAACGTTGTGGAATTGAGGACCACTTGTGAAAATTCTGCTTTAATTATGCTCCGATTTTCAGCAATCAAAATAAACAATTTTAAATGCAAAGTAAACAAAGCTGCTCAACTAAAGTTGATTTCTTTGAGATCAAGCATTTAATTTAATTTTAATGCTGTTTTAAATTCAAATTCACAACTGATTCGCTAAATAGAATTTTATGCGATTTTTCCTTTCACTTGAAAGCAAACTCTGTTGCAATCTTTTCTAAAAACAATTAATTCAAATTACTTTAATTAAAATTACTCGTGGTTTTGTTTGTCATTTCGACAAAATCAAACGTTTAAATGAGCACCAATAAAAGAGCTCGCATTTTGTATTTGTGTGGGAATTACTTGCATTTAAATCGCATTATATTTAATTCTATTTTAATCTGAATTCATAATTGAATTCTCCCCATATATTTGTGCTTAAGAAATTCTCTACCAGTTAACTGATGTGTTAATCTTGTCAATCAGAAATACATTTATGGACTTCCGCCCTGCGATATTACTCACTGGGTTGTTAACCAATTTTCACACTTTGTTGGCTACTTGAGCGAGTCTGGAGAGAATTTGAGCACTCCTGCCGCTGCTCCTCGAGCTACTCGGCGGTGCTCTTGAGAGGCACATTTTCTTCCTGTTCTATTGTTTGAGTTGCATTGGATTGTTGTTTACTTGATCACGACGTAGTTTATTGACGTCGGCAACGTCAACGCCAACGCCGATGTCTGCCTCATGGTCAGCATTTCTTAATGCTCTTGATGTTGTTTATTGTTGTTGTCGTTTTTGAGTTCAAGTGTCTGTGACTCTTGAGTGCATTAAACGACGATCTCTACTAGCATTCGAGATGTGTCAATGTCGGGTAAATTTTCCCCGCATTTCCACCAATTAAGCGAGTGTTAATTGATCAACAAAACACAAAAAATAGGCAGAAGCAAACTTTACTAAGATTTTCCACACTCCTTTTTTGTGTTTGTCTGTGTTTGCAGGGGCGTCATACGAAAACTGGTCAGTTGGCTGCCATAAAGGTGATGGACGTCACCGAGGATGAGGAAGAGGAGATTAAGCTGGAAATCAATGTGCTTAAGAAATACTCAAATCATCGCAACATTGCCACCTACTATGGGGCATTCATTAAGAAATCACCGCCCGGCAAAGACGATCAACTCTGGCTGGTGATGGAATACTGCGGCGCTGGCTCCGTCACCGATCTGGTCAAGTCCACAAAGGGCCAGAGTCTTAAGGAGGAATGGATTGCGTACATTTGCCGCGAGATCTTGCGCGGCCTCAGCTACTTGCATTCGAACAAAGTCATACATCGTGACATCAAGGGTCAGAATGTGCTGCTCACAGACAATGCCGAGGTGAAACTGGTTGACTTTGGTGTGTCTGCGCAGCTGGATCGCACGATAGGCAGACGCAACACATTCATTGGTGAGTGCCCCAGCCGAGGGACGAGTTCGAAAGAAGTTGAGTGAATGAATCACCGTCATGATTATTACTCGTTTCGCACAATCAGGTACACCCTATTGGATGGCACCCGAGGTCATTGCCTGCGACGAGAATCCCGATGCCACATACGATAATCGCTCCGATCTGTGGTCGCTGGGCATCACGGCGCTCGAGATGGCTGAGTCACAGCCGCCGCTGTGCGATCTGCATCCGATGCGTGCGCTTTTCTTGATTCCGCGCAATTCGCCGCCCCGTCTCAAATCCAAGAAGTGGTCCAAGAAGTTTCACGGCTTCATTGACACGGTGCTAGGTGAGTCACGAGTCTGTGACACATCAACTCAACGCACTTTATAACTTTAATATACTTCTGCTTACAGTGAAGGACTATCACCAGCGGCCTTACACCGAAAATCTGCTGAAGCATGCCTTCATCAAGGATCAGCCAACGGATCGACAGGTGCGCATTCAGCTCAAGGATCACATCGATCGCTGCAAGAAGCGCAAGGCGGAAAAGGAACGCGAAGACTATCGCTACTCCGGCTCCGACAACGACGACGACGAGCCCCAGCTGGCCGGTGAGCCCAGCAGCATCATTCAGGCGCCCGGCGGTGACACATTGCGTCGCAACTTCCAACAAATCCAGGAGGGTCGCCTCGCCGCCGAACAGCAGCAGCACCATCAGCTGCTCGCCCAGGCGCAGGCTCATGCCGCCGCCGCCCATGCTGCGGCCCAGGCGCAACTGCACCAGCAGCAGCAACAGGCTGCCGCGGCGGCAGCTGCAGCGCATGCCGCGCAACAGGCGCAAGTGGCACAACAGCAGGCGCAGGCCCAACAGCCGCAGGCCAATCGGCAACAGAAACCGCCGTCGGTAAGTGAAGAAGTGCAAAGCAAATTTTGCAAAGCAGTTGTAAACAATGCCAATTATTCAAACCGTGCAGCGTCAGCAGATTGAGGAGCCTGGTCCACCGGCACGCCCACAGTTGCCACAGCGTCTGATTGTGGTGCCAGATCCACCGCATGCCAATCGGCCATTGCCACCGACACCGAAGTGCGGCGAGCCGGCGGCTCAAACGCCGCCCCAACAGCAGCAGCAACAGCAACGCAGCTCGCAGAACAACTTCAAGCCATCGGTGCGTATGCCACATGGAAAGATTACAGACCAAACCCCTTCCCACCATTCATTCATTATGGTCTTTAACATTGCTAGCTGATAAGGCCAAGCCAAGGGAGATCTTCAATGTTTCAGTCTTCAGTTTTTCCCAATAGAGCATTGACTCTCTAGCTGATATTGAGGCGAGCGATAAAACAGAAAAAGAAACAAAATAGCTGAATGTAGCGGATAAGTAGCTTATGATACCCAAGGGAATGCAGGCAATTCAAGCAACACGATTAGCTTTATATGAATTAATAGGTGCCCATATTTATAAGCAGTACGCAATTGGTCCGTTCGCAATTGAGCATACAACTGGTTAAAATTCAAGTAATTTTATCGACCGTCTTAGACCCTTTTCTTTAGATAATGAAACTTCTTTTCTATACGAAATTCAACTGTTTTGCATCTAGGCTACAGGATATTTTATTACCAACAACTATTAATTTCCGTTGAAATTAGATTTGCCCACCCCAAACTTTACCCGTATTTTAGTGACCCAATTAACCTGTTGAACTCTTTGGTGATTAGTAGCTTATTTCCCCCCTCGCTCTTTAACACACTATGTAAAAGTTTATGATTTAACCCCGTAAAACGTGAACATTGTACGATTGTATATTTATATATGATTTCTGAACTTTCTTTTATTTTCATGTTTTGTGCGCCTACCATAACATAACATAATATATATATATAACTCTATATCGACCTTATGATTTCGCTCATGTGTGTGCATATATATATATATATATATATATATCCCGTTGCTCCGATCCGCAAAAAAAACACACACAATAACAACACACACACTCTTAACATTCAACCAACCAACAATGAAACATAAACAGTTACCACCAAGGAGACCTGAGGTATGTTTTTTTTTACGAAATCACCTTTCAGTTGTAGCCTGCTCGCTCCCTCTCTCTCTCTCTTTCTTTAACTATCTATGTATCTATCCCTATATGTATGTGTATTTTATGCTTGATTTACGAGTCTATCTATATGTAATTGATCCCTCCACATTTTTGGACAAATTCTTGAAAAATAAATGAAAAAGAATGTACTATTTAATGGAGGTACAAAATGCCACAAGAAAAAAAACACACACACACTAAATAGACCTTCGTAACTGCGTTATAACCACTTCCAATGCACGTGCCCACTAATCCCACAGCAAACCAAAAAGAGACCGAAACTCAAATCAATAAAACAAAACACTTTCAATTTCCATATGCAACTAACCCAAAATAGAAATTCTATAAATAGAAGAGTTGCTGTGATTGATGCGTTTGTAATGCCAAAAAAAAAACGAAAAAAATACACACAAAATAATCGAACAAAAAAATCGAACTAACCCCGGCAAGTTTCATAGATAGATAATATAACTAACCGAGCTTTCTCTAATGTTGGGCCCTGTTTGTTGTTTTATCTATAAGAAGTGAAAGGTGCAAACCAGTCTAATGCTCTCTTACTTTTCGTTCCACCCCCCCAATACAATCGAATTTGCCCCCCTCTGAATCAACTACAACTACAACAACAAAACAACACACATACACACATTGTGGTACCACGTGCAACACACAAAAACACACACAACAAACATCACACACACTGAAAATCCTCCGTGTGCATATTCGAAATACTTGACCCGAAAATCAAACTATTGTAAAATACAAAAACCTGTAGGATCATTTAGATGTGTTAGCAGCACAATTAAATGAATTGGGCGTGGTCTCCTCCCAACAGCCGCAGCCACAGACAGCAGCAGGTGGACAGCAGCAGCAGCAACAGCAGTTGGCACAGCCGGAGGCGCCACCGCGCAACAATCGACAATCGGGCGCATCGTCAACCGGCAACGGGGCCATCTGTGTGTCGGCCTCATCGTCATCATCGAAGCCGGCGGCCTCGCTGCCACAGCAATCGAACAATCATCTGGGACAACCCGTCAATCCGCTGGATCCCATCGACAGCAGCGATTCGGACAGCGAACCGGATGAGCCCAATGATCGGGCTCGCAACGATGGCACACTCCTCGCCAGCGATCCGCCCAAGCCGCTGTAAGTACTTCCTTCCTTCCTGGCTTCGTTGTCAACTCCTCCCAGAAATCGAAACAACACAAAAGGCGAAAAGCGTGGCAGCTTCAGAGCAAAAATTATGCTGGCATCAAGAGTTGGTCGCAAAATGCGCACTGCACCTTTTGTAGTGTATTTCTTAGTCGTGTTTCATGAATTCAAAGTAAATAATCACAGTATTTACTTTATTACGTTTTGAGACCAAGTATTAAAGCATGCAAGAATCTGCAAATATCGATATCACGAGATTCTTAATTTGAACTTATTTTCATCATTACTCCAACAAAATGTAAAACTCAATCGGTTGCTCACAGTTTAAAAAAAATAGTTTGTAGTTGATTCAAATTACTTGATTTGTAACTGTTATCACCTCAAGCATTTGTATAACGAGTTTTGTTTTAAATAATGAATAATGGTTACTATTATAATCAAGATGAATCAACTTCAACTGTTAATATTATTTGGGGTTTCCCTATTGCCATTCAATTTCACAATTTAGCTTGCTATGAAACACTTGTAAGTCGTCACAGATAATCTGATTTGTTAATTACCATAAACGAAATTGCATTGAAAATTGCATATAGAATGAAATTCACAATTTTTTAAACATTCTCTCACTTTATTTATCGTTATTTTGTTATCCACCATTATCCACACTTCCTCACATTATTTTCTCCATATCGAATTTTCCAAAAACATGGAAATGGCCGCCCCGTTTTTTGCGTTTTCGTTTTTTGTGTTTTCGTTCGTCTTGCGTTTGGATTTTGGTTTTGTTCAGACCCGAATTTTCATATAGACCCGGCCTGGGACCCGTTTCGGAGGATTCAACTACAACAACGACTACACCGTTGACCCACGGCAGCGGTGGTCCACCTAATCGACCCTTGCCACCGACGCCGGACGATGATGATCAGGCCGGCGATCGTACGCTGATCATGAAGCGCGTAAGTACCCAAGCAAATTCTATTGTGTACCTATCTAACTAGTCTTATAGTTTCTTTTAGTATATTTCCCTAAGTTTAGTCTTTAGTTTGTGCTCTCTTTCTTTGAGATATGTTTTCTACTGAGATACTTGGAGCAGAATTAGGCTTTAAGTCAGGGTAATCGCATTTCAGGCAGCTGTATAAATTGTAATTAGCTTTCGTAGGGTTCAAGGTCTACAAATAACTATTTTAGAACAAGCCAACATATTAAATAGAATATAAACAAATATTAATATTAGTCAATTAAATCAAACAAACAACAACAACAACAAAACAATTTGGATGGTTGTGGTTCTACTTAGACAACTATTTAAAGCAATTACTATAATTTATTTGATTAACCAATTTGCAGAACGAGTTCATTTTGTTGAGCCTAGTTTTTAAAACTACATACATACTTATTTCTATACTAAATATTTACTTAATTTGATTAGTATGTTCCGTTCAAAACAAAAACACAAATCAGTAGGAAACGTTTTTTCGTGAATTTCTTTTGTACAAAGTTTTATGTAATAATATTATAACCAACACCCTCTATATGAGTATGAGTTTTGGTTTATTTTTTTTGCTGTCATTTGGATTTACTTTCAAACGAATTTTCGGATATTCCCCATCGAGTTTTGTGATACGCACTGGTGCATAGAATGTTTACACGGGCACTTTCCATGCATACAATTTAGAGCTGGAAAACCATCGAAAATATCGATATTTAAATATTTGAATTGGTAACAAATAATTTGTAATTGATAAAGAAAAATTATCAACACACTACTACACTAAATTATACATTTATAAAGTAATATCAATAGTAAATTTTCAAAATATCGTTAATAACACTTTTATTCAAATAAATAACAAGCGAATTTTTATCGATGTGTCAGCGATAGTAAGCATCAAAGCATCGTCGATAAGAGTTCGTAAAATAGTTTTTCAGCTCTAGTCCATCGAAAAACAAACATATTTTTTGTATATAGACAAGCAAATTGTATATCATCGAATGCAGGCGGCAAACAAGTGCATCCCCAACTGGTTTCAGATCATATGACTGTGTCACCTGATATATATGATATTATATATGGCATATTTACAATGTAAATGTGAATGTATGTAAACACTTTTGCACACACTGTGCATTCTCCACCCTCACAAAAGCAACACACAAAAACAAACACACATACAAAGCTAAATATTAAAAAATACTATCTATACCTTATCAATATTATATGGAATGCAATGCAATGAGAGAATTCATGAAAAACTTTCCATGCTACCTTCCACTACTTACAAAATAAAAACGGGGCTTATATTATTTTTTTATCTGGGTGTAGAAAGAGCAAGAAACAATTTAGTCTGTAGAACAAAACAAGCGTATAAAACAACCTAACAAAAATTCTTCTCTTGCGTTGCCACTCACAACAACAATAAACATTCAACAACAACAAACAACAACATCAACTACAACTGTAAACTGTAAACAGAAATTAGAACAAAACATAAATCGCTTACAAAAATCGGCTTCCACATCGCACGCGCCTAAAAAGGGCGACGAAGCGAAACTGTTGCGTGACTGGGAGTTTGATAAGTTCTTCCCAAAGAAATCAGGCGGCAGCGGCGGCGGTGCTACTGCTGCTGGCCCAACAGCAGCAACAACAGCCACAACGAGCAGTAGTGGCAGCAGCAGCAGCAGCACCAACACAACAGCCAGTTTCAATCGCGGCTCATACTTGAGTACACTGAAATTGGAGACGCGTTTGGAGCAGGAATCCACTGGAACAAGCAATGTTCCCAAAGGCTATCAGCCGCTAAAGGGTTATTCTCCAGGACTCCAGAAGCAGCAGCAGCAGCAACAACAACAGCCACAGCAGCAGCAGCAACACAAGCGTCAAGAGTCCGACTCAAAGTTGCCGAGTTTTGTGCGCGGCTTTCGACGTGAAAATTCCGATTTCTTCCCACTGACGAAACGTCATTCTGCGGTGCTCAGTGGCAGCAGCAGCAGCAGTAAGAGCAACAATGCACAGTTGCAGTCGCCAGCGCAGGTGCAACGTGCCAGTGCCATGTACCAAAGGAACAGCATTTACAGCAGCAGCACCAGTCACAGCAACAAGGAGACCGCAACAGCAAATCGTACCAAAGCAAGTGCCACTGCCGCATCAGCTGCAGCTGTAGCTGCAGCAACGCCAAAAACAACAACAACTGCAGCGGCAGCTAAAGCGACTGCAGCGCCCACAAAGTCGAGTTGGGCCAATTTAGATTTTTTGCGTCCGCGTCGCGAAAAGACTGAGTCTGTCATTGTGCTGCAGAATGCGGCAGCGCGTGCGCAGCAACAACAACAACAACAACAGGCACAGCAGCAGCAGCAGCTACAACAGCAACAGCAGCAACAACACCAGCAGCAGCAGACGCAGCAGCAGGTAAACGTTCTCAGCTCGCACGCATCCAAAACAGAAACAACAGCCAAAACCATTAAAGGGACAACAGATGTGAAATCAATTCAAATATCGTTCATTAATTGTGTTTTGTCTTGGCGCCAGAAACGTAAACCAAACCAAACTACTCGAAACCAAAACAAATCAAAAAAAAATAAAAATACAAAAAAAAATCGTAATGCAAATTAAATAAACCATTTGGCTAGAATTTCCATACTCACCGCAACTACAACAACTATAACTACAGCTACAGCATACACACATACAAACAAACACACACGCATCGCTCTCTCTCTCTCTCTTGCATCTGTCCCACTCACACTCTCTTTTTGTCTATGTTCGCCCGTCTTCATCGCTCACCACACACAGTTATTTACATGCGCCCCATACTGTTAATAACATTGAAACTAGCAACTCGTAAATAACAGTGCGTCTGATTGAACAGATAAAAAATGATTTAACCACAAAAAAAAAATGAAAACAAGAACGAAGCAAATTCGTTTGCAATTCACCATCATTTATGTATCTTTTTCTTTTCCTACTTTGCTTTTGACCTTCCCAAGCATGTTTATTTTATTTGACTGCATTTTGTTTGTTTTTAATTTGAATCAACAGAACCATGGAAATAATCCACAATAGATAGAATAACTAATTCTAATTAGTCAAAACATAACCATAACATTTATAATACTTCTACTTAAGGCTTATCTTGTATATTTGTAGTGCCCGTAGAGCGGTGTGCTTTTCAAGTGACTAATTGACAATTTAATGCTTGATTGATAACATTTTAATATAAGATACATTCCAAAGTGTTGCTTTCTAATTGGTAGTCGGCAAAAATCGAAGTATCAATAACGGTATTTTACCGGCGTCTGTATATAATTTTTACTATTCACATAAAAAGCAAAAGTATCGAATGCTAATGAGATGCTAAACAAAAACAAAATAAAATAGCATTAAGCTCCAAATTTCGCAGGCTTAACTTATAAGCTTCTTTTTATGACACCTGTAAATAATGTCATTATCTCATCGTTTTACTGTATTTTAAAGTTTCGGCAGCATGGAAATTTACGCTCATTGAGCATTAAGTGGGAATTAGTTATAACTAAAAATATTTAGGTAGACTGTACTAAAAAAAAATAAAAAAGGAGACTTAGTGAGACTAAAGTATATCTATTGATTCCATAAATATTTATTTTAAAAGTTAAGACTTATTTCATCTGGCAATTTCTCACAAAGTGAATATATTACGGTTAGTTTAGCTTAGTTTGATTTTGTAAGTTTTTATATATTATATTCAAAATAATAGACAAACTTCATTTTATTTACCAAGAATTCGTTTTATATAGCTGATTTTGATTCAAATAATTAATTATAATTATGGAGATTGTTAATACAAAACCATAGATCATGCTAGCTTTCACTTATGAATTGCAAATATAAAATTTATGCCTTTATGCTTAACTTTGCCAAAATTCATTTCGTTTTTTGCTCAAAATTGTTTTAAAGCTTTGTATAAAAATTAAATTACTTTTTTTTATTGTTATTTATTATTTGAAATATGGAATTGGAAAAGTTTTGTTGGTTTGGTTAGTGTGAAGTTAAATTGGTAATTAAAAGAACATGAAAAATGAAGCAAGTTTTGTGATGTTTGCAATTTGAGCAACGTTTTTGCCTGCTGCGCAGAGCTGTGAAACCTTTCGAAAAAGTTGCGCTAAACAAAACTAAACTAATTTTAAGTGCTTACTTTATGTCTATGAGGCTCAGCTTTAAAACAATTTTGAAGACACCTCCTCCAAACGAATATTAATTGTCTTAGTTCGTAAGCTTTTTATATGTTAAACGTTGAACATGTTTGTTGAGGCCTTTTGAAGGAAACATCTCGAATATCCTTAAGTATCTCATTGGCATTCACTTTGCTCTCTCCACTCCTACTACTCTGTCTCTCTTTCTCTTCCTCTATTTACGACTCTTTCGATTTGTTTTTTTATTCATTACTTTTTTGTTGTGTTACTCTTTGAAAGCATTTATAACCCATTTCTCGTTTTAATTTCATTTCCAAAAAGTGTTCGTTTTCAAATTTATTGCCGCCATTTAAAACTTTTTGCTCATGTGTGATTTTTCGCTCTCTCCCTCTCTCTCCATATATATAAAACAGAATCGAGGTGTAGCCGGCAGTGGTGCTGGTGGGGACAACAGCGGCCTTGGCACTCCGGGCACCCGCACCAGTAGTGTTCTGCCCGATCTACTCAGCCAGGCATCGCCGGCAACGCCACCGCGTCACGATAAATCATCCAGTGAGGAGGTGAGTAGCGTCCGAGTCCCATTAATACTTTCGACTCGACTCGTATTTATCAATCAACTCGATTTCTCATTGTGTGTTTTGTGCGTTCAACTCAACTCCAAATCGTATTTGTTTTCATATTGAGTTGCGAGTTGAGCATTTTTGTTTTATTATTATTGTTATTTATTATTTTGTACTGTGATAATAACTTTAAAACCCACCCTCAAGTTTTTGCTTTGTTGTCTGTCCCATGCATAATAAAAAAAACAAAAATCAAAGAGAAAAAAGGAAAACATCTAGAAAAGAAACCAACTCCAAATCGTATCATACAGCGTCTCTATGTCATTCTTTACCTTTTTGGGGTTACATTGAACCAAAAACCAGGAAAGAAATGAAAACTTCACAACATTGTTGCTTTTTAAGCACCTTAACATTCAGATAACATATCAGTGTTATTCGCACAATGGGTCACTACCTGCCGGTTTTGTCACAAAAATATGTGATTTAATTGTAGCATTTCAATCTTCTTGTTAAGACTATTAATGTTTTTTTTTACTTTACTATATCATATATGTTATTTTTTTAAATTAGTTTTGTGCTTTAAAACAAAATTGTACTGATATTTTCAAAATTATCTAACCCATGAATGTAACTAATCCAAAGAAATATCTTAGCATAAACATTTTTCTTTGACGTGGAGCAAAGTTCATTATGAAGAGCGCGTAACGAAGTACAAAATATCCATATAAATCCAAAACATCGTATTCAATTGGTCAACAATTTGAAAAAAATAGAAAGAAAATTAAAAGGAAATACATGATTACTTATAAAAAAGTTGCATGCGATTCGCCGCTTTTAAAAGTGCATGAAATTAATTAAAATTTTAAAATGAATCGATATGAAACGAGATCGATTCAAATTTAACCAAAACCAAATTAAAAACGTTACAAACAATTTCTTCTTCTTAATTGTGCTTTGTCTTTCCGCAACGTTTGAGCTGATGGCCACTACGATATATTCTAACAAATTACAAAATACAAATCAATTACAAACAAACCAAATTTCACAATAGTAAGTATGAAAAACAACAACAACAGCAATAGTTTCCAAACACCAACACAAAAATACTCTCTATACAAAAATTCTAAATATCCCCCAAACAACTACCAAACAAATCCAAATTGTGTATAGTTTTATTTTCCAATCGAATTTTCATGTGTATTGTACATACTCCTAAGTGTGCAGGGCTTCTAAAATTACTCAGCAAATTTTACAAATTCTTGCAATGGGAATGCCTCTCTATTTATACGTTTATATTTTTGTATATAATGCGAAAAACCAAATATCTGATATCCAAAAGTTTATGATTTGCTCGCATTGCGTTCCACTGTATTCACAACATTTTCGATTCTCATTGCGTTGCATATCAGCCAGCCTCATGTCACTGTCACTAACATTTCGTTCGCTGCACCGCTGTTAACGCTCTGTACGCCTAACAGAGTCAGCCACTGACTGCGCACATTTTCACCACTGCTGCTGTTATTAACAGCATTCAACAATTTGCGAGCAATTTCCGTTTAAAATAAGCTTCTCCTATAAACCCTAATTTCATTCTTATTGTTTTTCTACACACACACATCTACATATACACAAAAATACACAAAACAACAGACAAATTTAATGTTTTTATTTACCATTGGCCTGTGGGGAAAGACTAATCACATTTTTCATTTTGTTTTATTTGTAGTTTCTATGATTGTTAACATTTTTTCACACCACTCTCAGCCCTATGTTCTTTTTAATACAATTATATATTTTGCCTACTGTTTCTTATTTTAATTGTCGCTAGCTTAAGCAGCACTCAATATTTAATCAACCCCACACACACAAACAAACACACACACCAACCAACACACTCTACCAACCTTCCCTAAGCATGTTTAATTTATTAATGTATTTAATTTGTTGCCAAACTCGAAGACTAATTTAAATTTTTTTTCTTGCACTTTTTCTATTTTCTTTTCTCTTTAATTACAACAAAACTACAAAACAAACAAACAAACAAAAACCAAAACAAAACCAATAAATCAAACAAAACGAATCAAATCAAATCAAATCGAACAATCAATCGAATCAATCAATGTATATCGATCGATATAAAAGTATCAAGCGGCCATTAGTTCATCCGTGCATTCCACGCCATCGAAATCGTTTATCGCTAGCAGCAGCAGCAGCATCGGCGGCGCCGGAGGCGGCAGCGTCGCTGTCGGCGTCGGCGGTCACGGTCATGGCGGTGGCAGCGTTGTTGGTGGTGTAATTATTAGCAGCAATAATTCACCACAGTCAACCATATCGCTCGCCTCATCGTCCACATCGAATTCGCGCCAAAATTCGCCAAAGAATTCGATAAGCAAAACGCGCTCTTCCAGCAGTATTACTAATTTATTGCATAAATCTGCTTCTTCCTCTTCCGCGAACATTCTCCATTTGACGCCCGGTTCGTCAACATCGCACCTTGCTGCTGCCTCTTCGTCCTCCTCATCGTCCTCCCCCGCACACTTGCCACCGCACGCATACGCGCTGCAACAGAAACAACGCAGTTTTCTCACCTTTGGCTTCGGTGCTGGCGGCTCAGGTCCGACACGTCGTGAATCCACGGTCAATGTGAATGTAACGCCCACATCGCACGAGGCGGCCAACGATACGCCTGAGATACGTAAGTATAAGAAGCGTTTCAACTCCGAGATACTCTGTGCCGCACTCTGGGGCGTCAATTTGCTAATTGGCACTGAAAATGGACTCATGCTCCTCGATCGTTCCGGTCAGGGCAAGGTAAGCGCCAAAGAGCCTCTGGACAATTTAGAAAACAATCTCAATTTAAATTGTAACTTTTTCCAAAGGTCTATCAACTCATCTCGCGTCGCCGTTTCCAACAAATGGAGGTGCTGGAGGGTCAAAACATATTGGTTACCATATCGGGAAAAAAGAATCGCGTGCGTGTCTATTACTTGTCCTGGCTCAAGTCCAAGATCTTGCGCACCGACGGTCTCTCCGATGTAAGCTATTGTAGCTCCTGTCTTCCCTTACATTTCTTAAATTGTTCTCTCCATTTCTGTAGCAAGTGGAACGCCGCAATGGCTGGATTAATGTGGGTGATCTACAAGGTGCTGTACATTTTAAGATTGTCAAATACGAGAGGATTAAGTTCCTAGTGATTGCATTAAAAGACTCGATTGAAATTTATGCATGGGCGCCCAAACCATATCACAAATTTATGGCATTTAAGGTGCGTATTTTTAGGTACTCTGCATATCAAATCAACAAATCTTAAATTTGAATCTTTTTGTGTTTTTAGAATTTTGGTGAACTGGAACATCGCCCCCTTTTGGTCGATCTCACAATTGAGGATCAGTCGAGACTGAAAGTGATTTATGGTTCCGCTGAGGGTTTCCATGCGGTTGATTTAGACTCGGCTGAAGTATACGATATTTATCTTCCTAAGCATGTAAGTGGCTCATGCCATACTGATTGGATATACCCAGTAAATGTGAAATTCAACACACAGACTCAGGGTGCTATCATTCCGCATTGTATTGTGGCGCTTCCAAACTCAAATGGTATGCAACTGCTGCTGTGCTATGACAATGAGGGCGTCTATGTGAACACTGCCGGACGTGTGTCCAAGAATATTGTGCTGCAGGCAAGTAGATAGTACACGAAGGTTACTCATTTTAATGTTCACACAATTTGTTTGCTACAATTGTATTTTCTCTGCCTTTTTAGTGGGGTGAGATGCCTACCTCTGTGGCCTACATAGGCACTGGACAAATTATGGGCTGGGGCAATAAAGCAATAGAGGTGCGTATTATGTTTAAACTAATCGACAGTTTAAAGGGTCTTATGCAGTCGATACACGCGATTGCTACTTTCTTATTCGCACTTGCTAATTCACCACTCTACTCTCCACACTTTAGATACGTTCCGTTGAGAGCGGCCATTTGGATGGTGTGTTTATGCACAAGAAGGCGCAACGCTTGAAATTCCTTTGCGAGCGCAACGATAAAGTATTCTTCAGCAGTGCCAAAGGTGCTTCATCGTGTCAAATCTACTTTATGACGCTCAACAAGCCAGGCATGGCCAATTGGTAAACTTCCACCCTGAAAACAACTTGGCACTTGGCACCCTTCCGAAAAAACTTGGCCACTGATGATCCAACAAACAGCATTCAATATTCAAACAAAAACAATTTCTTTTTATTTTTTAAAAAGCAAGCTAAAAACAAAACAACAAAAAAAAAAACAAAAAACAAATATCAAACACGCTGACACACAACATTTAGCTCGTTTAAGTGAAAAGTGCATAATTTATATAAGTGAGACCATCCTATATATAATACACACCACACACACACGTAAACTCACCACACTCAACACACACACACATACGTTCGTATGTAAACATGTGCTTATGAAGAATCACCAGAATGAAGAACGTTTTTCAATTAGTAAATGTGCTATAAAGTTAAAATAACTCGCAAATATTGAGAGTGCACAATTTTAAAGGAAGCGTTAATTAATTAATTGATTGGCGCTATCGATGAATGTAAGGAAAAAAGCATGAGACATTTTCAAAGCTCACTCGTCGAGGTTTTTTTTTCATTAGAGAAGAAGGAAGATGGAAAATAAAATCCAACAGTAAATCAAATGTTGGATTTAATGTAAACACACACACATATGCATATGTATGTATAATGAAGTTACATAACTAAATCGCAGTTTATTCGACACACACACACACACACATACACGAACACACACAGCAATTTCATTTCAAATGTCATTTTAGAATTGTGTGTATGTTGTCTCTTTTCTACTTATTATAATTTGCCTACAAGTTAAACTTAAGTTGAAAAGCAAGCAAAAAAGCAACACAGCAAAAAGAGAGAAGCAAAATAAATATGAAGAAAAGAGTCGGGATATGAAAGAAGAGAAGTGCGTATATCGAAGATAAGGATCGAATTATGAGCGAAGGATGGCAATTAGTTTTTCATTGTTCTCGATAGCAATCTATTAGAATTTATTTGTGCGTTTTGAGCTAGTGCAAAAGCAAACATAACATTTATATAAATATATATAAATTAATGTATCTGTATGCTCATTTTTATGAAAACAAAATGAAAAGTAAAGTAATAAAGTTAAAGAAAAACAAAAAGCGCCATTTGTAAAAACTAAGTGATAAAAAGCAAATAAATAATATAGAAATGCTGAGCGATACAGAAAAATAATAAAAATGTTATAAGAAACAAAAGCAAAAAGCCGAAACAATTATGATTGATGATTTATATGTAAAATAAGAAAGTAAATAAAACGAAACAAAAATCAGAAAGCAACACAAACAAAACAAAATGCTTAAGAATTTAAAGATGAAGCAAGCTAAACGAAATTTGAAACCTACTTATGAGACAATTGATTGAATGCATAAATTACAAATTACACAAAAATAATGTCATATTTGAGGACAACTACTTACCTTGATAAACAAACACGATTGGAGGGAAGAATTCGATGAACCGAACCTAGTTAAGCTGCATTTTTTACTGAACTTTTATACAGAACTCAAAAAACAATGAAACGAAATTCTCTATAAAAATGAAAAAAAAAAAACAAAAACAAAGCTAGCATGTTATTATGAAAAAACCCAATTAATTATGATGATGATAAAAACTCCGCTTGTGTGCTGTGCATTTCAATGAATTTTCCTTTTGTTACTCAAATTTACGTGTTTGTTTTCATCACATTCGTGTGTGCTGCTTAATTAATTCAAATGGCTACGTTGCAATATACACATTCTATATAGATTACACTATTCTCCTTATCTATCGGCACACAACAAATGCAAATACCACTTTGCAATACATATGTCAAATTATTATGATGAGCAGTTAATGCTGAATATTATTGAATTATTCTTCCTTGTTTTGTGTTGTTTTCTCATCCCTCCCTTAAGCAAAATGAAAGCAAATATGCTCACGACTACCCGTCTCAATCTAAAATCTAAAAAAAATATTTAAAATATTGTTTGGTTTGTTTTTGTGTTATAAAAAGAAGATAAATGTATACCCCCTCCCAAAATGTCCCCCCATATTTAATAATGTTCTTTAAAACAAAATGCACTAAAATGCAATTAAAAACCGAATTAGTAATAAAAAAATGCTTACTTTATTTCTAAAATAAAACAAGTAAAATTGATGATGAAGAAATTAATGTAAATCTAAATCGTAAAAAAAAATTATTATATATATAATCTCAAAATTAAAAAAACAAAAAAAAATAAACAAAAAAATCAACTGCAATTCAAAGAACGTTTTTTCGATAGCTTTCCAAGGGTGGCGCGGTAAGAGTAATCGGTGTCGTTTCGATAACGAACAGCACGTTTTTGCCAACACTTGAAAGAATATGTTAAAAACAGCTGACGGAAAACAACGTGAAGTTGGTAGCGCTAGCTGTCACAACTTTGACAATTTGCGTCTCTCTTCCTCTTCTCTCTTTTCTTTTTTACCCGAGCATCGGTAGGTGTCGACTGCTGAAATGATAATCGCAAAATATTCAACACAAACTGCAACATCCAATAAAAATTATAAACAATATGTGCAAGATAAACATACAACTTCCGCGAGCATATGATATTTGTGGAAAAGTGCAGTTAACTGTGCGATTAAAAATGACGCATAAAATTTGTGATGTGTGATGGCTACAATACAAACTAATGTTAACTGTTCTCTATTTTAGTAATGGGTCGTGTAATTCGTGCACAGCGTAAGGGCGCCGGTTCCGTCTTCAAGGCGCACGTGAAGAAGCGCAAGGGAGCCGCTAAACTGCGTTCCCTGGATTTTGCCGAGCGCTCCGGCTACATTCGCGGCGTTGTCAAGGTAAGTACAGAATGGAAATAGTATGCTGAGCACATATGCTAATTAATGTGAGCACATATGCTAATTAATGTGCTTGTAACTTGCAGGACATCGTGCACGATCCTGGTCGTGGCGCTCCCCTGGCCGTCGTTCACTTCCGCGATCCCTATCGCTACAAGATCCGCAAGGAGCTGTTCATCGCCCCCGAGGGCATGCACACCGGCCAATTCGTGTACTGCGGTCGTAAGGCCACTCTCCAGATTGGCAATGTGATGCCACTCAGCCAGATGCCCGAAGGTACCATCATCTGCAACTTGGAGGAGAAGACTGGTGATCGCGGCCGTTTGGCGCGCACCTCTGGCAACTATGCCACCGTCATTGCCCACAACCCCGACACCAAGAAGACCCGTGTCAAGCTGCCCTCGGGCGCCAAGAAGGTTGTGCCATCAGCCAATCGCGCCATGGTCGGCATTGTTGCTGGCGGCGGTCGTATCGACAAGCCCATCCTGAAGGCCGGTCGTGCCTACCACAAGTACAAGGTGAAGCGTAACAGCTGGCCTAAGGTGCGTGGTGTTGCCATGAACCCTGTGGAGCATCCTCACGGTGGTGGTAACCATCAACATATTGGTAAGGCGTCGACAGTCAAGCGTGGCACTTCCGCTGGTCGCAAGGTCGGTCTTATTGCTGCCCGTCGTACCGGTCGTATTCGTGGTGGCAAGGGCGACAGCAAGGACAAATAAACGCATTGAGGAGGAGCGGCTTCCGTCTGAGATCAGCGTAGTAATGATAAAGATGGTGTTTGTTGTTGCGCTGCTTGGCTTAACAATTATGCATATGTGTATGGAAAGAAAGATGTATGTTTTAATCAGCATACAACTGACGCGACGGAATAAAATTTATTTCTAAACAAATGCCCTTTCAAGTTTTTATTGAAGTGTAAAACAATGACAATATTCAAAAGCTATGATAGCATAAAACATGTGGACACCTTAGTTGTAAACTTGCTGTCTAATTGGACTCTGGATGTCATGTGCATAAATGCATTTATGTTAATCAAAATATCTGGGTGCAACACTAAATAACATAAAAATTTTGGATCAAATAATAAATAAATTTTTTAAAGAAATGGCGCGAGCGATTAAACAATTTGTTTAATCTGTTCGGTGTGACCACAATTATATTTTCTAAAATATACATTTTTAAGCGAAATTATAAAACCAATATAATTGCTGCGAATTCATATGGTATATGGGTAATATACAAAACTAGTAATTTTATAAATATATTTTCAGAATTTATCAAAAATCAAATTAAAAGTTTTGGCACCAATCACAATGTTAATTAACTGTGGACAAATTTGTTTTAAGAATTAAACAAAATGGCTACATATTAAGGTAAATAAATAAAAGTTATACACTGGTAGTTAAAAATGTTAACATTTTAATATCATATTCAGCAACTATCGCCTATCGATATTTTAGATGTCGATGCTGTGACCAACGGTAACTAGCAGCAAAGTCATGGGTATATTTTGAATTTCGTATTGCGGTCACACTGGTCGCGGTTGATGCATGGTGCGCGGACAGTGAATCGAAAAAAACCATAAAATCATAATAAGAATAACGCTAATACTATAAACGTGTCGCGTCGCATAAATAAATAAAATGGATAGCACATTCCACGAGGGATGGCTTATCAAATCACCGCCCACAAAGCGTATTTGGCGTGCTGTAAGTGCACCATAATATCCATTGCATGTTGTTGCAGTTCTTCGTTTGGTTGATTGAGATGCAACAAAGCAATTTTTTCAGTCAGTGAAATGTGCAAGCGCAGCAAACGACGGAGTAAAATTCATGAATACACAAATGTTTAACTCTTTTCCGCTTGTTCTACACTGAGTCATACAAAGCAGCGCACACCACAGGCAGTGGCATTTTTCTTTTTATACAATTACACTCGGTGTACATCAGCTCAGTGTGTGTGTGTGCGTTCGTGTGCAATGGTATGCGTGTGGGGTCTGCGTATGGGTGTGTGTGCGATCATTTGTTTGTTTGTGTTGTTGTTGTGGGTCCGATAATCATTTTTAATTCATTAATAAGCGACTGGTTCGCTGTGCATGGTTTGCATGGCTGATGATATGAGTTTGTTGTTGTTCATGTTGTTGTTGTAGCTGATGTGGGAAATGCTTGAGAAGTGATTGAAATGCAAACAAGCTAAAAACCGCAAGTTGCAAATTGTGAATGAGCCATTTGCGCTATAGAGCTGCGTATGTGCGTGTGTGCGTGTGTACGAATGCCTCTTTCTGTTTATGGTTGTTTTTGCTGTCGTGTTTACGTTTGGCATTTTGGCGTGGGAATATTTTGTGACGCTAGCTGAAGACAGAAAACATATGAAAAAAGTTTACGCTTAATTAAATGTTTACCCTGTGCTAACCGTTAAGCGCCGCTAGCTTGCCAGCGTTCGTTGCGTATTAAATTACAACAACGCTGCCAACTGGCAGCAGCGATGTCGTTTAATCAAATTTACTTCCAAGTAGAAAGTGCGGCCCCGAGGCGATCAACAACAACATGAAGCAGAAGAGGAAGAGGCACGTACAAGCAGCATATGCCTTATGCCT
>JAWNPP010000097.1:0-10950 GCA_035047445.1 Drosophila siamana
TTATGGAGAAAAAACGAAAATAAATGGTATTTTGAATTTTTTCATTTTTATGGTTAAAAACATGAAAATTCGCATTTTGGTTTGTGAATAAAGTAAAAATTTGTATTTTTGGGGGGAAAAACTTAAAGAAAAACAAAAAAAAATTTGGGCATTTTCCCAATTTTTTCAGAAAAAACGCAAAAAAATGGTAAATTTGATTTTTTTCATTTTTTCCGGGAAATACATGAAAATTTGCATTCTAATTTTTGCGAAAAACGTAAAAGTTGGTATTTTATTTGAGGAAAAACTTCGAAAAAAATTAAAAAAAAATTTTGGGCATTTTTCCAATTTTTTGGAGAAAAAAACATAAAAAATGGTATATTGAATTTTTTAATTTTTTTGGGTCAAAAAAAAACATGAAAATTTGCATTTTAGTTTGTGAAAATAGTAAAATTTTTTATTTTTTGGGAAAAAACGTAAAACAAAAGAAAACAAAATCTTGGGCATTTTTGCAATTTTTTGGAGAAAAACGCAAAAAAATGCTAAATTGTTTTTGTCCACTTACTTTTTGGTTGAAAACATGAAAATTCGCATTTTGAAAGGGATTGAGAAAACAAAAAAAAAAAAACAAGCAGTTTTTGGGCATTTTTCCAATTTTTTTGAAAAAAATAACGAAAAATATGGGATATTGAATTTTTTCATTTTTATGGGGAAATACATGAAAATTTGCATTCTAGTTGTGAAAAACGTAAAAGTTGGTATTTTATTGGGGAAAAACTTAAAAAAACAAGAAAAAAATGTTGGGCATTTTTCCAATTTTTTGGAGAAAAAACGCCAAAAAATGGTACATTGTTTTAGTTTTCATTTTTTTGATTCAGAACATGAAAATTCACATTTTGGCTTGTGAAAAACGTAAAAATTTGTATTTTAGGGGGGAAAAACTTAAAAAAAGCAAAAAAAATTATTTGAGCATTTTTCCAATTTTATGGAGGGAAAAAACGAAAAATAAATGGTATTTTGGATTTTTTCATTTTTTTGGTTAAAAACATTAAAATTCGCATTTTTGGTTTGTGAATAAAGTAAAAATTTGTATTTTTGGGGGGAAAAACTTAAAGAAAAACAAAAAAAAAATTTGGGCATTTTCCCAATTTTTTGCAGAAAAACGCAAAAAAATGGTAAATGGAATTTTTTCATTTTTTTGGGGAAATACATGAAAATTTGCATTCTAGTTTGTGAAAAACGTAAAAGTTGGTATTTTATTGGGGAAAAACTTAAAAAAAAACAAAAAAATTTTGGGCATTTTTCCAATTTTTTGGAGAAAAAAACGCCAAAAAATGGTATATTGAATTTTTTAATTTTTTTGGTTAAAAACATGAAAATTTGCATTTTGGTTTGTGAAAATATGTAAAATTTTTTATTTTTTGGGAAAAAACGTAAAACAAAAAGAAAACAAAATCTTGGGCATTTTTCCAATTTTTTGGAGAAAAAACGCAAAAATGGTATATTGAATTTTTTTATTTTTTTGGTCAAAAACATGAAAATTCGCATTTTGGTTTGTGAAAAACGTAAAAATATATATTTTTTGGGGGGAAAAACTAAAAAAAAAACAAAGAAAAAATGTTGGGCATTTTTCCAATTTTTTGGAGAAAAAACGCGAAAAAATGGTATATTGAATTTTTTCATTTTTTTGGTTAAAAACATGAAAATTCTTATTTTGGTTTGTGAAAAACGTAAAATATTTGTATTTTTGGGGGGGAAAAACTAAAAAAAAACAAGAAAAAAAATTTTGGGCATTTTTCCAATTTTTTTTAAAAAAACGCAAAAAAATGGGATATTGAATTTTTTTCATTTTTTTGGGGAAATACATGAAAATTCGCATTTTGGTTTGTGAAAACAGTAAAAAACGTAAAAATTTTGTATTTTTTTGAGAAAAAACGTAAAACAAAAGAAAACAAACAATTTTTGGGCATTTTTCCAATTTTTGAAAAAAATAACGAAAAATATGGGATATTGAATTTTTTCATTTTTATGGGGAAGTACATGAAAATTTGCATTCTGGTTTGTGAAAAACGTAAAAGTTGGTATTTTATTGGGGAAAAACTTAAAAAAAAAAACAAGAAAAAATTTTGGGCATTTTTCCAATTTTTTGGAGAAAAAACGCAGAAAATGGTATATTGAATTTTTTCATTTTTTTGGTCAAAAACATGAAAATTCGCATTTTGGTTTGTGAAAAACGTAAAAATTATATTTTTTTGGGGGGAAAAACTTAAAAAAAATCAAAGAAAAAAATGTTGGACATTTTTCCAATTTTTTTTGGAGAAAAAACGCGAAAAAATGGTATATTGAATTTTTTCATTTTTTTGGTTAAAAACATGAATATTCCCATTTTGGTTTGTGAAAAACGTAGAATATTTGTATTTTTTGGGGGAAAAAACTAAAAAAAAACAAAAAAAAATGTTGTGCATTTTTCCAATTTTTTGGAGAAAAAACGCAAAAAAATGCTAAATTGAATTTTTTCACTTTTTTTTTGGTTAAAAACATGAAAATTCACATTTTGGTTAGTAAAAAACGTAAAAATTTGTATATTATTAAGGAAAAACGTAAAACAAAAAAACAAGCAATTTTTGGGCAATTTTCCAATTTTTTTGAAAAAAATAACGAAAAATATGGGATATTGAATTTTTTCATTTTTATGGGGAAATACATGAAAATTTGCATTCTAGTTTGTGAAAAACGTAAAAGTTGGTATTTTATTGGGAAAAAACTTAAAAAAAACAAGAAAAAAAATTTGGGCATTTTTCCAATTTTTTGGAGAAAAAACGACAAAAAATGGTATATAGAATTTTTTCATTTTTTTGGTTAAGAACAAGAAAATTCACATTTTGGTTTGTGAAAAACGTAAAAATTTGTATTTTTAGGGGGAAAAACTTAAAAAAAAACAAAAAAATTATTTTGAGCATTTTTTCCAATTTTATGGAGAAAAAACGAAAATAAATGGTATTTTGAATTTTTTCATTTTTATTGTTAAAAACATGAAAATTCGCATTTTGGTTTGTGAATAAAGTAAAAATTTGTATTTTTGGGGGAAAAACTTAAAGAAAAACAAAAAAAAAATTTGGGCATTTTCCCAATTTTTTGCAGAAAAAACGCAAAAAAAAATGGTAAATTGAATTTTTCATTTTTTTGGGGAAATACATGAAAATTTGCATTCTAGTTTGCGAAAAACGTAAAAGTTGGTATTTTATTGGGGAAAAACTAAAAAAAAAACAAAAAAAAATTTTGGGCATTTTTCCAATTTTTTTGGAGAAAAAATGGAAAAAATGGTATATTGAATTTTTAATTTTTTTGGTTAAAAACATGAAAATTTGCATTTTGGTTTGTGAAAATAGTAAAATTTTTTTATTTTTTGGGGAAAACAACGTAAAACAAAAGAAAACAAAATCTTGGGCATTTTTCCAATTTTTTGGAGAAAAAACGCAAAAAAATGGTATATTGAATTTTTTTCACTTTTTTGGTTAAAAACATGAAAATTCACATTTTGGTTAGTAAAAAACGTAAAAATTTGTATATTATTAAGGAAAAACGTAAAACAAAAAAACAAGCAGTTTTTGGGCATTTTTCCAATTTTTTTGAAAAAAATAACGAAAAATATGGGATATTGAATTTTTTTCATTTTTATGGGGAAATACATGAAAATTTGCATTCTAGCTTGTGAAAAACGTAAAAGTTGGTATTTTTTTGGGGAAAAACTTAAAAAAAAAAAAAAAAAAATTTTGGGCATTTTTCCAATTTTTTGGAGAAAAAACGCAAAAAATGGTATATTGAATTTTTTTTTAATTTTTTTGGTTAAAAACATGAAAATTTGCATTTTGGTTTGTGAATAAAGTAAAAATTTGTATTTTTGGGGGGAAAAACTTAAAGAAAAACAAAAAAAAAATTGGGCATTTTCCCAATTTTTTGCAGAAAAAACGCAAAATTGTGGTAAATTGAATTTTTTTCTATTTTTTTGGGAAATACATGAAAATTTGCATTCTAGTTTGTGAAAAACGTAAAAGTTGGTATTTTATTGGGGAAAAACTTAAAAAAAAAACAAAAAAAAAATTTTGGGCATTTTTCCAATTTTTTGGAGAAAAAACGCAAAAAATGGTATATTGAATTTTTTCAATTTTTTGGTTAAAAACATGAAAATTTGCATTTTGGTTTGTGAAAATACGTAAAATTTTTTTATTTTTTGGGGAAAAAACGTAAAACAAAAGAAAACAAAATCTTGGGCATTTTTCCAATTTTTTGGAGAAAAAACGCAAAAAAAATGGGTATATTGAATTTTTTCATTTTTTTGGTCAAAAACATGAAAATTCGCATTTTGGTTTGTGAAAAACGTAAAAATATATATTTTTGGGGGAAAAAACTAAAAAAAAAAAACAAAGAAAAAATGTTGGGCATTTTTCCAGTTTTTTGGAGAAAAAACGCGAAAAATGGTATATTGAACTTTTTCATTTTTTTTGGTTAAAAACATGAAAATTCTTATTTTGGTTTGTGAAAAACGTAAAATATTTGTATTTTTGGGGGGGAAAAACCTAAAAAAAAACAAAAAAAAAAAATTTTGGGCATTTTTCCAATTTTTTGGAGAAAAAACGCAAAAAAATGCTAAATTGAATTTTTTCACTTTTTTGGTTAAAAACATGAAAATTCACATTTTGGTTAGTAAAAAACGTAAAAATTTGTATATTATTAAGGAAAAAACGTAAAACAAAAAAACAAGCAATTTTTAGGCATTTTTCCAATTTTTTTTGAAAAAAATAACGAAAAATATGGGATATTGAATTTTTCATTTTTATGGGGAAATACATGGAAATTTGCATTCTAGTTTGTGAAAAACGTAAAAGTTGGTATTTTATTGGGGAAAAAACTTAAAAAAAAAACAAGAAAAAAAATTTTGGGCATTTTTCCAATTTTTGGAGAAAAAACGCAGAAAATGGTATATTGAATTTTTTCATTTTTTTGGTCAAAAACATGAAAATTCGCATTTTGGTTTGTGAAAAACGTAAAAATATATATTTTTTGGGGGGAAAAACAAAAAAAAATCAAAGAAAAAATGTTGGGCATTTTTCCAATTTTTTGGAGAAAAAACGCGAAAAAATGATATATTGAATTTTTTCATTTTTTGAGTTAAAAACATGAAAATTCCCATTTTGGTTTGTGAAAAACGTAAAATATTTGTATTTTTTGGGAGAAAAACTAAAAAAAAAACAAAAAAAAAATTTTGGGCATTTTTCCAATTTTTTGGAGAAAAACGCAAAAATGGGGGGGGAATGCTAAATTGAATTTTTTCACTTTTTTGGTTAAAAACATGAAAATTCACATTTTGGTTAGTAAAAAACGTAAAAATTTGTATATTATTAAGGAAAAACGTAAAACAAAAAAACAAGCAGTTTTTGGGCATTTTTCCAATTTTTTTGAAAAAAATAACGGAAAATATGGGATATTGAATTTTTTCATTTTTATGGGGAAATACATGAAAATTTGCATTCTAGTTTGTGAAAAACGTAAAAGTTGGTATTTTATTGGGGAAAAACTTAAAAAAAAACAAGAAAAAAATGTTGGGCATTTTTCCAATTTTTTTTTGGGAGAAAAAAACGCCAAAAAATGGTATATTGAATTTTTTCATTTTTTTGGTTAAGAACATGAAAATCACATTTTGGTTTGTGAAAAACGTAAAAATTTGTATTTTTAGGGGGAAAAACTTAAAAAAAAGCAAAAAAATTATTTTTGAGCAGTTTTCCAATTTTATGGAGAAAAAACGAAAATAAATGGTATTTTGAATTTTTTCATTTTTTTGGTTAAAAACATGAAAATTCGCATTTTGGTTTGTGAATAAAGTAAAAATTTGTATTTTTTGGGGGAAAAACTTAAAGAAAAACAAAAAAAAAAATTTGGGCATTTTCCCAATTTTTTGCAGAAAAAACGCAAAAAAATGGTAAATTGAATTTTTTCATTTTTTTGGGGGAAATACATGAAAATTTGCATTCTAGTTTGTGAAAAACGTAAAATTTGGTATTTTATTGGGGAAAAACTTAAAAAAAAAACAAAAAAAAAATTTTGGGCATTTTTCCAATTTTTTGGAGAAAAAACGCAAAAAATGGTATATTGAATTTTTTAATTTTTTTGGTTAAAAACATGAAAATTTGCATTTTGGTTTGTGAAAATAGTAAAATTTTTTATTTTTTGGGAAAAAACGTAAAACAAAAGAAAATAAAATCTTGGGCATTTTTCCAATTTTTTGGAGAAAAAACGCAAAAAAATGGTATATTGAATTTTTTTCATTTTTTTTTGGTCAAAAACATGAAAATTCGCATTTTGGTTTGTGAAAAACGTAAAAATATATATTTTTTGGGGGAAAAACATAAAAAAAAACAAAAAAAAAATGTTGGGCATTTTTCCAGTTTTTTGGAGAAAAAACGCAAAAAATGGTATATTGAATTTTTTCATTTTTTTGGTTGAAAACATGAAAATTCTTATTTTGGTTTGTGAAAAACGTAAAATATTTGTATTTTTTGGGGGGAAAAACTAAAAAAAAAAAAACAAAAAAAAATTTTGGGCATTTTTCCAATTTTTTGGAGAAAAAACGCGAAAAAAAAAAAAAAAAAAAATGCTAAATTGAATTTTTTCACTTTTTTGGTTAAAAACATGAAAATTCACATTTTGGTTAGTAAAAAACGTAAAAATTTGTATATTATTAAGAAAAAACGTAAAACAAAAAAACAAGCAGTTTTTGGGCATTTTTTCAATTTTTTTGAAAAAAATAACGAAAAATATGGGATATTGAATTTTTTCATTTTTATGGGGAAATACATGAAAATTTGCATTCTAGTTTGTGAAAAACGTAAAAGTTGGTATTTTATTGGGGAAAAACTTAAAAAAAAACAAGAAAAAAATGTTGGGCATTTTTCCAATTTTTTGGAGAAAAAACGCCAAAAAATGGTATATTGAATTTTTTCATTTTTTTGGTTAAGAACATGAAAATCACATTTTGGCTTGTGAAAAACGTAAAAATTTGTATTTTTAGGGGGAAAAACTTAAAAAAAAGCAAAAAAATTATTTTGAGCATTTTTCCAATTTTATGGAGAAAAAACGAAAATAAATGGTATTTTTGATTTTTTCATTTTTATGGTTAAAAACATGAAAATTCGCATTTTGGTTTGTGAATAAAGTAAAAATTTGTATTTTTGGGGGGAAAAACTTAAAGAAAAACAAAAAAAAAATTTGGGCATTTTCCCAATTTTTTGCAGAAAAAACGCAAAAAAATGGTAAATTGAATTTTTTCATTTTTTTGTGGAAATACATGAAAATTTGCATTCTAGTTTGCGAAAAACGTAAAAGTTGGTATTTTATTGGGGAAAAACTTAAAAAAAAACAAAAAAAAAATTTTGGGCATTTTTCCAATTTTTTGGAGAAAAAACGCAAAAAATGGTATATTGAATTTTTTAATTTTTTTGGTTAAAAACATGAAAATTTGCATTTTGGTTTGTGAAAATAGTAAAATTTTTTATTTTTTGGGAAAAAACGTAAAACAAAAGAAAACAAAATCTTGGGCATTTTTCCAATTTTTTGGAGAAAAAACGCAAAAAAATGCTAAATTGAATTTTTTCACTTTTTTGGTTAAAAACATGAAAATTCACATTTTGGTTAGTAAAAAACGTAAAAATTTGTATATTATTAAGGAAAAACGTAAAACAAAAAAACAAGCAATTTTTTTGGGCATTTTTCCAATTTTTTTTTGAAAAAAATAACGAAAAATATGGGGATATTGAATTTTTTCATTTTTATGGGGAAATACATGAAAATTTGCATTCTAGTTTGTGAAAAACGTAAAAGTTGGTATTTTATTGGGGAAAAACTTAAAAAAAACAAGAAAAAAATGTTGGGCATTTTTCCAATTTTTTGGAGAAAAAACGCCAAAAAATGGTATATTGAATTTTTTCATTTTTTTGGTTAAGAACATGAAAATCACATTTTGGCTTGTGAAAAACGTAAAAATTTGTATTTTTTAGGGGGAAAAACTTAAAAAAAAGCAAAAAAAATTATTTGAGCATTTTTCCAATTTTATGGAGAAAAAACGAAAATAAATGGTATTTTGAATTTTTTCATTTTTTTGGTTAAAAACATGAAAATTCGCATTTTAGTTTGTGAATAAAGTAAAAATTTGTATTTTTTGGGGGGAAAAACTTAAAGAAAAACAAAAAAAAAATTTGGGGATTTTCCCAATTTTTTGCAGAAAAAACGCAAAAAAATGGTAAATTGAATTTTTTCATTTTTTTGGGGAAATACATGAAAATTTGCATTCTAGTTTGTGAAAAACGTAAAAGTTGGTATTTTATTGGGGAAAAACTTAAAAAAAAACAAAAAAAAAATTTTGGGCATTTTTCCAATTTTTTGGAGAAAAAACGCAAAAAATGGTATATTGAATTTTTTAATTTTTTTCGTTAAAAACATGAAAATTTGCATTTTGGTTTGTGAAAATAGTAAAATTTTTTTTTATTTTTTGGGAAAAAACGTAAAAACAAAAGAAAACAAAATCTTGGGCATTTTTCCAATTTTTTGGAGAAAAAACGCAAAAAAATGCTAAATTGAATTTTTTCACTTTTTTGGTTAAAAACATGAAAATTCACATTTTGGTTAGTAAAAAACGTAAAAATTTGTATATTATTAAGGAAAAACGTAAAACAAAAAAACAAGCAATTTTTGGGCATTTTTCCAATTTTGTTGAAAAAAATAACGAAAAATATGGGCTATTGAATTTTTTCATTTCTATGGGGAAATACATGAAAATTTGCATTCTAGTTTGTGAAAAACGTAAAAGTTGGTATTTTATTGGGGAAAAACTTAAAAAAAACAAGAAAAAAATTTTGGGCATTTTTCCAATTTTTTGGAGAAAAAACGCAGAAAATGGTATATAGAATTTTTTCATTTTTTTGGTCAAAAACATGAAAATTCGCATTTTGGTTTGTGAAAAACGTAAAAATATATATTTTTGGGGGGAAAAACTTAAAAAAAAACAAAGAAAAAATGTTGTGCATTTTTCCAATTTTTTGGAGAAAAAACGCAAAAAAATGCTAAATTGAATTTTTTCATTTTTTTGGTTAAAAACATGAAAATTCACATTTTGGTTAGTAAAAAACGTAAAAATTTGTATATTATTAAGGGAAAAACGTAAAACAAAAAAACAAGCAATTTTTGGGCAATTTTCCAATTTTTTTTTGAAAAAAATAACGAAAAAATATGGGATATTGAATTTTTTTCATTTTTATGGGGAAATACATGAAAATTTGCATTCTAGTTTGTGAAAAACGTAAAAGTTGGTATTTTATTGGGAAAAAACTTAAAAAAAACAAGAAAAAAAATTTGGGCATTTTTCCAATTTTTTGGAGAAAAAACGACAAAAAATGGTATATAGAATTTTTTCATTTTTTTGGTTAAGAACAAGAAAATTCACATTTTGGTTTGTGAAAAACGTAAAAATTTGTATTTTTTGGGGGGAAAAACTTAAAAAAAAGCAAAAAAATTATTTTGAGCATTTTTCCAATTTTATGGAGAAAAAACGAAAATAAATGGTATTTTGAATTTTTTCATTTTTATGGTTAAAAACATGAAAATTCGCATTTTGGTTTGTGAATAAAGTAAAAATTTGTATTTTTGGGGGGAAAAACTTAAAGAAAAACAAAAAAAAAATTTGGGCATTTTCCCAATTTTTTGCAGAAAAAACGCAAAAAAATGGTAAATTGAATTTTTTCATTTTTTTTGTGGAAATACATGAAAATTTGCATTCTAGTTTGCGAAAAACGTAAAAGTTGGTATTTTATTGGGGAAAAACTTAAAAAAAAACAAAAAAAAAATTTTGGGCATTTTTCCAATTTTTTGGAGAAAAAACGCAAAAAATGGTATATTGAATTTTTTAATTTTTTTTGGTTAAAAACATGAAAATTTGCATTTTGGTTTGTGAAAATAGTAAAATTTTTTTATTTTTTTTTTGGGAAAAAACGTAAAACAAAAGAAAACAAAATCTTGGGCATTTTTCCAATTTTTTGGAGAAAAAACGCAAAAAAATGCTAAATTGAATTTTTTCACTTTTTTGGTTAAAAACATGAAAATTCACATTTTGGTTAGTAAAAAACGTAAAAATTTGTATATTATTAAGGAAAAACGTAAAACAAAAAAACAAGCAGTTTTTGGGCATTTTTTCAATTTTTTTTGAAAAAAATAACGAAAAATATGGGATATTGAATTTTTTCATTTTTATGGGGAAATACATGAAAATTTGCATTCTAGTTTGTGAAAAACGTAAAAGTTGGTATTTTATTGGGGGAAAAACTTAAAAAAAACAAAAAAAAAATGTTGGGCATTTTTCCAATTTTTTGGAGAAAAAACGCCAAAAAATGGTATATTGAATTTTTTCATTTTTTTGGTTAAGAACATGAAAAGTCACATTTTGGCTTGTGAAAAACGTAAAAATTTGTATTTTTTGGGGGGGGAAAAACTTAAAAAAAAGCAAAAAAATTATTTTGAGCATTTTTCCAATTTTATGGAGAAAAAACGAAAATAAATGGTATTTTGAATTTTTTCATTTTTTTGGTTAAAAACATGAAAATTCGCATTTTGGTTTGTGAATAAAGTAAAAATTTGTATTTTTTGGGGGGGAAAAACTTAAAGAAAAACAAAAAAAAAAATTTGGGGATTTTCCCAATTTTTTGCAGAAAAAACGAAAAAAAATGGTAAATTGAATTTTTTCATTTTTTTGGGGAAATACATGAAAATTTGCATTCTAGTTTGTGAAAAACGTAAAAGTTGGTATTTTATTGGGGAAAAACTTAAAAAAAAACAAAAAAAAATTTTGGGCATTTTTCCAATTTTTTTGGAGAAAAAACGCAAAAAATGGTATATTGAATTTTTTTAATTTTTTTCGTTAAAAACATG
>JAWNPP010000098.1:0-30536 GCA_035047445.1 Drosophila siamana
ATGCTTTTCACAAACAAACATGATATTTTAACTCAAATCGTTTTTGTAGTTTGTTTGTTTGCTTAAAGATATTTAAAATACAAATTTTTACGGTTTTCCCCAAAAAAATACAAATTATTACGTTTTTCACAAACAAAAATGCAAATTTTCATGTTTTTCACAAACAAAAATGATATTTTAACTCAAATCGTTTTTGTTGTTTGTTTGTTTGCTTAAAGATATTTAAAATACAAATTTTTACGGGTTTCCCCAAAAAAATACAAATTTTTACGCTCTTCACAAACCAAAATGCGAATTTTCATGTTTTTAACCAAAACAAGTAAGAAAGCTACAGTCGAGTGTGCTCGACTGTGATATACCCGCTACCCAGCTCAAATATACTCAAATATACCAAAAAGTATTTTTTGGTATTTTTGGTATATTTGGTATATTTGTACATTCATATTCCATCACATCCTAAATATCGCATAAAGTATAAAATATACCATGCACGGTCACATTCTTTACCAGGGACAATACACGTGCAGCTGCCTATGGATTTTCCCATACAAAACTGTTTTCTGAATAACTTCCAAGTTTTTCACAAACCAAAATGCTTATTTTCATGTTTTTAACCAAATTCTAAAAAATGAAAAAATTCAATATACCATTTTTTTGTATTTTTTTCTCAAAAAAAGTGGAAAAATGGCCAAAATTTTTTTTATGTTTGTTTTACAGTTGAAATCCTTTTTTTTCGATTTTTTTTTAACTCAAATCGTTTTTGTTGTTTGTTTGTTTGTTTAAAGATATTAAAAATACAAAATTATTTACGAGGTTTCCATAAAAAAATACAAATTATTACGTTTGATTCACAAACTCTTAAAATCTCTGCAAATTTTCATGCTTTTCACAGACAGACATGATATTTTAACTCAAATCGTCTTTGTTGACTTTGTTTGTTTGCTTAAAGATATTTAATATACAAATTTTTACGGTTTTCCCCAAAAACATACATATCCTATTACGTATTTTCACAAAGTCAAAAATGCAAATTTTCATATTTTTCTACCCTATGGGTAGCGGGTATACAAATTCAAAAATACAATATACCATTTTTTTGCATTTTTTTCTCCAAAAAAGTGAAAAATGCCCAAAATTTTTTTCTTCTTTGTTTGTTTTACGTTTTTCCCAAAAAAAAATACTAATTTTTACGTTTTTCACAAACCAAAATGCTTATTTTCATGTTTTTAACCAAAAAAAAAATGAAAAAATTCAATATACCATTTTTTTGTATTTTTTTCTCAAAAAAAGTGGAAAAATGGCCAAATTTTTTTTATGTTTGTTTTACGTTGAAACCTTTTTTTTCGATTTTTTTTAACTCAAATCGTTTTTGTTGTTTGTTTGTTTGTTTAAAGATATTAAAAATACAAAATTTTTACGGTTTTCCATAAAAAAATACAAATTATTACGTTTTTCACAAACAAAATTGCAAATTTTCATGCTTTTCACAAACAAACATGATATTTTAACTCAAATCGTTTTTGTTGTTTGTTTGTTTGCTTAAAGATATTTAAAATACAAATTTTTACGGTTTTCCCCAAAAAAATACAAATTATTACGTTTTTCACAAACAAAAATGCAAATTTTCATGTTTTTCACCCTATGGGTAGCGGGTATACAAATTCAAAAATACAATATACCATTTTTTTGCATTTTTTTCTCCAAAAAAGTGAAAAATGCCCAAAATTTTTTTCTTCTTTGTTTGTTTTACGTTTTTCCCAAAAAAAAATACTAATTTTTACGTTTTTCACAAACCAAAATGCTTATTTTCATGTTTTTAACCAAAAAAAAAATGAAAAAATTCAATATACCATTTTTTTGTATTTTTTTCTCAAAAAAAGTGGAAAAATGGCCAAAATTTTTTTTATGTTTGTTTTACGTTGAAACCTTTTTTTTCGATTTTTTTTTAACTCAAATCGTTTTTGTTGTTTGTTTGTTTGTTTAAAGATATTAAAAATACAAAATTTTTACGGTTTTCCCAAAAGAAATACAAATTATTACGTTTTTCACAAACAAAATTGCAAATTTTCATGCTTTTCACAAACAAACATGATATTTTAACTCAAATCGTTTTTGTAGTTTGTTTGTTTGCTTAAAGATATTTAAAATACAAATTTTTACGGTTTTCCCCAAAAAAATACAAATTATTACGTTTTTCACAAACAAAAATGCAAATTTTCATGTTTTTCACAAACAAAAATGATATTTTAACTCAAATCGTTTTTGTTGTTTGTTTGTTTGCTTAAAGATATTTAAAATACAAATTTTTACGGGTTTCCCCAAAAAAATACAAATTTTTACGCTCTTCACAAACCAAAATGCGAATTTTCATGTTTTTAACCAAAACAAGTAAGAAAGCTACAGTCGAGTGTGCTCGACTGTGATATACCCGCTACCCAGCTCAAATATACTCAAATATACCAAAAAGTATTTTTTGGTATTTTTGGTATATTTGGTATATTTGTACATTCATATTCCATCACATCCTAAATATCGCATAAAGTATAAAATATACCATGCACGGTCACATTCTTCACCAGGGACAATACACGTGCAGCTGCCTATGGATTTTCCCATACAAAACTGTTTTCTGAATAACTTCCAAGTTTTTCATCCGATCACGACCAAATTCTCGGAAATGATCAAGACTGTTTTTATCTTCATATGTACCAAAACTGGAGACTCTATCTCTAAAATTGCACCAGTAAATCGTATTTTTCGATTTTAGGGGCCGGAAAGGGGCGTGGCAAAAATCAAAAATAAACTTGATCTGCGTAGGACATACACCAATACTGGTACCAAGTTTGAAATCTCTAGCTCTTATAGTCTCTGAGATTTAGGTGTTCATACAGACAGACGGACAGACGGACATGGCTATGTCGACTCGGCTGGTGACCCTGGCCAAGAATATATATACTTTATGGGGTCGGAAATGCTTCCTTCTGCCTGTTACATATATTTCCTGAAGTCACAAAGCTATAATACCTTTCTACCCTATGGGTAGCGGGTATACAAATTCAAAAATACAATATACCATTTTTTTGCATTTTTTTCTCCAAAAAAGTGAAAAATGCCCAAAATTTTTTTCTTCTTTGTTTGTTTTACGTTTTTCCCAAAAAAAAATACTAATTTTTACGTTTTTCACAAACCAAAATGCTTATTTTCATGTTTTTAACCAAAAAAAAAATGAAAAAATTCAATATACCATTTTTTTTTATTTTTTTTTAAAAAAAGTGGAAAAATGGCCAAAATTTTTTTTATGTTTGTTTTACGTTGAAACCTTTTTTTTCGATTTTTTTTTAACTCAAATCGTTTTTGTTGTTTGTTTGTTTGTTTAAAGATATTAAAAATACAAAATTTTTACGGTTTTCCCAAAAGAAATACAAATTATTACGTTTTTCACAAACAAAATTGCAAATTTTCATGCTTTTCACAAACAAACATGATATTTTAACTCAAATCGTTTTTGTAGTTTGTTTGTTTGCTTAAAGATATTTAAAATACAAATTTTTACGGTTTTCCCCAAAAAAATACAAATTATTACGTTTTTCACAAACAAAAATGCAAATTTTCATGTTTTTCACAAACAAAAATGATATTTTAACTCAAATCGTTTTTGTTGTTTGTTTGTTTGCTTAAAGATATTTAAAATACAAATTTTTACGGGTTTCCCCAAAAAAATACAAATTTTTACGCTCTTCACAAACCAAAATGCGAATTTTCATGTTTTTAACCAAAACAAGTAAGAAAGCTACAGTCGAGTGTGCTCGACTGTGATATACCCGCTACCCAGCTCAAATATACTCAAATATACCAAAAAGTATTTTTTGGTATTTTTGGTATATTTGGTATATTTGTACATTCATATTCCATCACATCCTAAATATCGCATAAAGTATAAAATATACCATGCACGGTCACATTCTTCACCAGGGACAATACACGTGCAGCTGCCTATGGATTTTCCCATACAAAACTGTTTTCTGAATAACTTCCAAGTTTTTCATCCGATCACGACCAAATTCTCGGAAATGATCAAGACTGTTTTTATCTTCATATGTACCAAAACTGGAGACTCTATCTCTAAAATTGCACCAGTAAATCGTATTTTTCGATTTTAGGGGCCGGAAAGGGGCGTGGCAAAAATCAAAAATAAACTTGATCTGCGTAGGACATACACCAATACTGGTACCAAGTTTGAAATCTCTAGCTCTTATAGTCTCTGAGATTTAGGTGTTCATACAGACAGACGGACAGACGGACATGGCTATGTCGACTCGGCTGGTGACCCTGGCCAAGAATATATATACTTTATGGGGTCGGAAATGCTTCCTTCTGCCTGTTACATATATTTCCTGAAGTCACAAAGCTATAATACCTTTCTACCCTATGGGTAGCGGGTATACAAATTCAAAAATACAATATACCATTTTTTTGCATTTTTTTCTCCAAAAAAGTGAAAAATGCCCAAAATTTTTTTCTTCTTTGTTTGTTTTACGTTTTTCCCAAAAAAAAATACTAATTTTTACGTTTTTCACAAACCAAAATGCTTATTTTCATGTTTTTAACCAAAAAAAAAATGAAAAAATTCAATATACCATTTTTTTGTATTTTTTTCTCAAAAAAAGTGGAAAAATGGCCAAAATTTTTTTTATGTTTGTTTTACGTTGAAACCTTTTTTTTCGATTTTTTTTTAACTCAAATCGTTTTTGTTGTTTGTTTGTTTGTTTAAAGATATTAAAAATACAAAATTTTTACGGTTTTCCCAAAAGAAATACAAATTATTACGTTTTTCACAAACAAAATTGCAAATTTTCATGCTTTTCACAAACAAACATGATATTTTAACTCAAATCGTTTTTGTGTTTGTTTGTTTGCTTAAAGATATTTAAAATACAAATTTTTACGGTTTTCCCCAAAAAAATAAAATTATACGTTCACAAACAAAAAGAAATCAGTTTTTATGGGTAGCGGGTATACAAATTCAAAAATACAATATACCATTTTTTTGCATTTTTTCTCCAAAAAAGTGAAAAATGCCCAAAATTTTTTTCTTCTTTGTTTGTTTTACGTTTTTCCCAAAAAAAAATACTAATTTTTACGTTTTTCACAAACCAAAATGCTTATTTTCATGTTTTTAACCAAAAAAAAAATGAAAAAATTCAATATACCATTTTTTTGTATTTTTTTCTCAAAAAAAGTGGAAAAATGGCCAAAATTTTTTTTATGTTTGTTTTACGTTGAAACCTTTTTTTTCGATTTTTTTTTAACTCAAATCGTTTTTGTTGTTTGTTTGTTTGTTTAAAGATATTAAAAATACAAAATTTTTACGGTTTTCCCAAAAGAAATACAAATTATTACGTTTTTCACAAACAAAATTGCAAATTTTCATGCTTTTCACAAACAAACATGATATTTTAACTCAAATCGTTTTTGTAGTTTGTTTGTTTGCTTAAAGATATTTAAAATACAAATTTTTACGGTTTTCCCCAAAAAAATACAAATTATTACGTTTTTCACAAACAAAAATGCAAATTTTCATGTTTTTCACAAACAAAAATGATATTTTAACTCAAATCGTTTTTGTTGTTTGTTTGTTTGCTTAAAGATATTTAAAATACAAATTTTTACGGGTTTCCCCAAAAAAATACAAATTTTTACGCTCTTCACAAACCAAAATGCGAATTTTCATGTTTTTAACCAAAACAAGTAAGAAAGCTACAGTCGAGTGTGCTCGACTGTGATATACCCGCTACCCAGCTCAAATATACTCAAATATACCAAAAAGTATTTTTTGGTATTTTTGGTATATTTGGTATATTTGTACATTCATATTCCATCACATCCTAAATATCGCATAAAGTATAAAATATACCATGCACGGTCACATTCTTCACCAGGGACAATACACGTGCAGCTGCCTATGGATTTTCCCATACAAAACTGTTTTCTGAATAACTTCCAAGTTTTTCATCCGATCACGACCAAATTCTCGGAAATGATCAAGACTGTTTTTATCTTCATATGTACCAAAACTGGAGACTCTATCTCTAAAATTGCACCAGTAAATCGTATTTTTCGATTTTAGGGGCCGGAAAGGGGCGTGGCAAAAATCAAAAATAAACTTGATCTGCGTAGGACATACACCAATACTGGTACCAAGTTTGAAATCTCTAGCTCTTATAGTCTCTGAGATTTAGGTGTTCATACAGACAGACGGACAGACGGACATGGCTATGTCGACTCGGCTGGTGACCCTGGCCAAGAATATATATACTTTATGGGGTCGGAAATGCTTCCTTCTGCCTGTTACATATATTTCCTGAAGTCACAAAGCTATAATACCTTTCTACCCTATGGGTAGCGGGTATACAAATTCAAAAATACAATATACCATTTTTTTGCATTTTTTTCTCCAAAAAAGTGAAAAATGCCCAAAATTTTTTTCTTCTTTGTTTGTTTTACGTTTTTCCCAAAAAAAAAATACTAATTTTTACGTTTTTCACAAACCAAAATGCTTATTTTCATGTTTTTAACCAAAAAAAAAAATGAAAAAATTCAATATACCATTTTTTTGTATTTTTTTCTCAAAAAAAGTGGAAAAATGGCCAAAATTTTTTTTTATGTTTGTTTTACGTTGAAACCTTTTTTTTCGATTTTTTTTTAACTCAAATCGTTTTTGTTGTTTGTTTGTTTGTTTAAAGATATTAAAAATACAAAATTTTTACGGTTTTCCCAAAAGAAATACAAATTATTACGTTTTTCACAAACAAAATTGCAAATTTTCATGCTTTTCACAAACAAACATGATATTTTAACTCAAATCGTTTTTGTTGTTTGTTTGTTTGCTTAAAGATATTTAAAATACAAATTTTTACGGTTTTCCCCAAAAAATAAATTTTAGTTTTTGGATCTGCGTAGGACATACACCAATCTGGTACAAGTTTGAAATCTCTAGTTTATAGTCTCTGAGATTTAGGTGTTCATAAGGACAGACGGACATGGTATGTCGACTCGGCTGGTGACCCTGGCCAAGAATATATATACTTTATGGGGTCGGAAATGCTTCCTTCTGCCTGTTACATATATTTCCTGAAGTCACAAAGCTATAATACCTTTCTCCTATGGGTAGCGGGTATACAAATTCAAAAATACATATACCATTTTTTTGCATTTTTTTCTCCAAAAAAGTGAAAAATGCCCAAAATTTTTTTCTTCTTTGTTTGTTTTACGTTTTTCCCAAAAAAAAATACTAATTTTTACGTTTTTCACAAACCAAAATGCTTATTTTCATGTTTTTAACCAAAAAAAAAATGAAAAAATTCAATATACCATTTTTTTGTATTTTTTTCTCAAAAAAAGTGGAAAAATGGCCAAAATTTTTTTTATGTTTGTTTTACGTTGAAACCTTTTTTTTCGATTTTTTTTTAACTCAAATCGTTTTTGTTGTTTGTTTGTTTGTTTAAAGATATTAAAAATACAAAATTTTTACGGTTTTCCCAAAAGAAATACAAATTATTACGTTTTTCACAAACAAAATTGCAAATTTTCATGCTTTTCACAAACAAACATGATATTTTAACTCAAATCGTTTTTGTAGTTTGTTTGTTTGCTTAAAGATATTTAAAATACAAATTTTTACGGTTTTCCCCAAAAAAATACAAATTATTACGTTTTTCACAAACAAAAATGCAAATTTTCATGTTTTTCACAAACAAAAATGATATTTTAACTCAAATCGTTTTTGTTGTTTGTTTGTTTGCTTAAAGATATTTAAAATACAAATTTTTACGGGTTTCCCCAAAAAAATACAAATTTTTACGCTCTTCACAAACCAAAATGCGAATTTTCATGTTTTTAACCAAAACAAGTAAGAAAGCTACAGTCGAGTGTGCTCGACTGTGATATACCCGCTACCCAGCTCAAATATACTCAAATATACCAAAAAGTATTTTTTGGTATTTTTGGTATATTTGGTATATTTGTACATTCATATTCCATCACATCCTAAATATCGCATAAAGTATAAAATATACCATGCACGGTCACATTCTTCACCAGGGACAATACACGTGCAGCTGCCTATGGATTTTCCCATACAAAACTGTTTTCTGAATAACTTCCAAGTTTTTCATCCGATCACGACCAAATTCTCGGAAATGATCAAGACTGTTTTTATCTTCATATGTACCAAAACTGGAGACTCTATCTCTAAAATTGCACCAGTAAATCGTATTTTTCGATTTTAGGGGCCGGAAAGGGGCGTGGCAAAAATCAAAAATAAACTTGATCTGCGTAGGACATACACCAATACTGGTACCAAGTTTGAAATCTCTAGCTCTTATAGTCTCTGAGATTTAGGTGTTCATACAGACAGACGGACAGACGGACATGGCTATGTCGACTCGGCTGGTGACCCTGGCCAAGAATATATATACTTTATGGGGTCGGAAATGCTTCCTTCTGCCTGTTACATATATTTCCTGAAGTCACAAAGCTATAATACCTTTCTACCCTATGGGTAGCGGGTATACAAATTCAAAAATACAATATACCATTTTTTTGCATTTTTTTCTCCAAAAAAGTGAAAAATGCCCAAAATTTTTTTCTTCTTTGTTTGTTTTACGTTTTTCCCAAAAAAAAATACTAATTTTTACGTTTTTCACAAACCAAAATGCTTATTTTCATGTTTTTAACCAAAAAAAAAAATGAAAAAATTCAATATACCATTTTTTTGTATTTTTTTCTCAAAAAAAGTGGAAAAATGGCCAAAATTTTTTTTATGTTTGTTTTACGTTGAAACCTTTTTTTTCGATTTTTTTTTAACTCAAATCGTTTTTGTTGTTTGTTTGTTTGTTTAAAGATATTAAAAATACAAAATTTTTACGGTTTTCCCAAAAGAAATACAAATTATTACGTTTTTCACAAACAAAATTGCAAATTTTCATGCTTTTCACAAACAAACATGATATTTTAACTCAAATCGTTTTTGTAGTTTGTTTGTTTGCTTAAAGATATTTAAAATACAAATTTTTACGGTTTTCCCCAAAAAAATACAAATTATTACGTTTTTCACAAACAAAAATGCAAATTTTCATGTTTTTCACAAACAAAAATGATATTTTAACTCAAATCGTTTTTGTTGTTTGTTTGTTTGCTTAAAGATATTTAAAATACAAATTTTTACGGGTTTCCCCAAAAAAATACAAATTTTTACGCTCTTCACAAACCAAAATGCGAATTTTCATGTTTTTAACCAAAACAAGTAAGAAAGCTACAGTCGAGTGTGCTCGACTGTGATATACCCGCTACCCAGCTCAAATATACTCAAATATACCAAAAAGTATTTTTTGGTATTTTTGGTATATTTGGTATATTTGTACATTCATATTCCATCACATCCTAAATATCGCATAAAGTATAAAATATACCATGCACGGTCACATTCTTCACCAGGGACAATACACGTGCAGCTGCCTATGGATTTTCCCATACAAAACTGTTTTCTGAATAACTTCCAAGTTTTTCATCCGATCACGACCAAATTCTCGGAAATGATCAAGACTGTTTTTATCTTCATATGTACCAAAACTGGAGACTCTATCTCTAAAATTGCACCAGTAAATCGTATTTTTCGATTTTAGGGGCCGGAAAGGGGCGTGGCAAAAATCAAAAATAAACTTGATCTGCGTAGGACATACACCAATACTGGTACCAAGTTTGAAATCTCTAGCTCTTATAGTCTCTGAGATTTAGGTGTTCATACAGACAGACGGACAGACGGACATGGCTATGTCGACTCGGCTGGTGACCCTGGCCAAGAATATATATACTTTATGGGGTCGGAAATGCTTCCTTCTGCCTGTTACATATATTTCCTGAAGTCACAAAGCTATAATACCTTTCTACCCTATGGGTAGCGGGTATACAAATTCAAAAATACAATATACCATTTTTTTGCATTTTTTTCTCCAAAAAAGTGAAAAATGCCCAAAATTTTTTTCTTCTTTGTTTGTTTTACGTTTTTCCCAAAAAAAAAATACTAATTTTTACGTTTTTCACAAACCAAAATGCTTATTTTCATGTTTTTAACCAAAAAAAA
Source organism: Drosophila siamana (assembly GCA_035047445.1). Taxonomy (NCBI): domain Eukaryota; kingdom Metazoa; phylum Arthropoda; class Insecta; order Diptera; family Drosophilidae; genus Drosophila; species Drosophila siamana. The sequence continues at coordinate 10,142 of JAWNPP010000098.1, forward strand.
AATGAAAAAATTCAATATACCATTTTTTTGTATTTTTTTCTCAAAAAAAGTGGAAAAATGGCCAAAATTTTTTTTATGTTTGTTTTACGTTGAAACCTTTTTTTTCGATTTTTTTTTAACTCAAATCGTTTTTGTTGTTTGTTTGTTTGTTTAAAGATATTAAAAATACAAAATTTTTACGGTTTTCCCAAAAGAAATACAAATTATTACGTTTTTCACAAACAAAATTGCAAATTTTCATGCTTTTCACAAACAAACATGATATTTTAACTCAAATCGTTTTTGTAGTTTGTTTGTTTGCTTAAAGATATTTAAAATACAAATTTTTACGGTTTTCCCCAAAAAAATACAAATTATTACGTTTTTCACAAACAAAAATGCAAATTTTCATGTTTTTCACAAACAAAAATGATATTTTAACTCAAATCGTTTTTGTTGTTTGTTTGTTTGCTTAAAGATATTTAAAATACAAATTTTTACGGGTTTCCCCAAAAAAATACAAATTTTTACGCTCTTCACAAACCAAAATGCGAATTTTCATGTTTTTAACCAAAACAAGTAAGAAAGCTACAGTCGAGTGTGCTCGACTGTGATATACCCGCTACCCAGCTCAAATATACTCAAATATACCAAAAAGTATTTTTTGGTATTTTTGGTATATTTGGTATATTTGTACATTCATATTCCATCACATCCTAAATATCGCATAAAGTATAAAATATACCATGCACGGTCACATTCTTCACCAGGGACAATACACGTGCAGCTGCCTATGGATTTTCCCATACAAAACTGTTTTCTGAATAACTTCCAAGTTTTTCATCCGATCACGACCAAATTCTCGGAAATGATCAAGACTGTTTTTATCTTCATATGTACCAAAACTGGAGACTCTATCTCTAAAATTGCACCAGTAAATCGTATTTTTCGATTTTAGGGGCCGGAAAGGGGCGTGGCAAAAATCAAAAATAAACTTGATCTGCGTAGGACATACACCAATACTGGTACCAAGTTTGAAATCTCTAGCTCTTATAGTCTCTGAGATTTAGGTGTTCATACAGACAGACGGACAGACGGACATGGCTATGTCGACTCGGCTGGTGACCCTGGCCAAGAATATATATACTTTATGGGGTCGGAAATGCTTCCTTCTGCCTGTTACATATATTTCCTGAAGTCACAAAGCTATAATACCTTTCTACCCTATGGGTAGCGGGTATACAAATTCAAAAATACAATATACCATTTTTTTGCATTTTTTTCTCCAAAAAAGTGAAAAATGCCCAAAATTTTTTTCTTCTTTGTTTGTTTTACGTTTTTCCCAAAAAAAAATACTAATTTTTACGTTTTTCACAAACCAAAATGCTTATTTTCATGTTTTTAACCAAAAAAAAAATGAAAAAATTCAATATACCATTTTTTTGTATTTTTTTCTCAAAAAAAGTGGAAAAATGGCCAAAATTTTTTTTATGTTTGTTTTACGTTGAAACCTTTTTTTTCGATTTTTTTTTAACTCAAATCGTTTTTGTTGTTTGTTTGTTTGTTTAAAGATATTAAAAATACAAAATTTTTACGGTTTTCCCAAAAGAAATACAAATTATTACGTTTTTCACAAACAAAATTGCAAATTTTCATGCTTTTCACAAACAAACATGATATTTTAACTCAAATCGTTTTTGTAGTTTGTTTGTTTGCTTAAAGATATTTAAAATACAAATTTTTACGGTTTTCCCCAAAAAAATACAAATTATTACGTTTTTCACAAACAAAAATGCAAATTTTCATGTTTTTCACAAACAAAAATGATATTTTAACTCAAATCGTTTTTGTTGTTTGTTTGTTTGCTTAAAGATATTTAAAATACAAATTTTTACGGGTTTCCCCAAAAAAATACAAATTTTTACGCTCTTCACAAACCAAAATGCGAATTTTCATGTTTTTAACCAAAACAAGTAAGAAAGCTACAGTCGAGTGTGCTCGACTGTGATATACCCGCTACCCAGCTCAAATATACTCAAATATACCAAAAAGTATTTTTTGGTATTTTTGGTATATTTGGTATATTTGTACATTCATATTCCATCACATCCTAAATATCGCATAAAGTATAAAATATACCATGCACGGTCACATTCTTCACCAGGGACAATACACGTGCAGCTGCCTATGGATTTTCCCATACAAAACTGTTTTCTGAATAACTTCCAAGTTTTTCATCCGATCACGACCAAATTCTCGGAAATGATCAAGACTGTTTTTATCTTCATATGTACCAAAACTGGAGACTCTATCTCTAAAATTGCACCAGTAAATCGTATTTTTCGATTTTAGGGGCCGGAAAGGGGCGTGGCAAAAATCAAAAATAAACTTGATCTGCGTAGGACATACACCAATACTGGTACCAAGTTTGAAATCTCTAGCTCTTATAGTCTCTGAGATTTAGGTGTTCATACAGACAGACGGACAGACGGACATGGCTATGTCGACTCGGCTGGTGACCCTGGCCAAGAATATATATACTTTATGGGGTCGGAAATGCTTCCTTCTGCCTGTTACATATATTTCCTGAAGTCACAAAGCTATAATACCTTTCTACCCTATGGGTAGCGGGTATACAAATTCAAAAATACAATATACCATTTTTTTGCATTTTTTTCTCCAAAAAAGTGAAAAATGCCCAAAATTTTTTTCTTCTTTGTTTGTTTTACGTTTTTCCCAAAAAAAAAATACTAATTTTTACGTTTTTCACAAACCAAAATGCTTATTTTCATGTTTTTAACCAAAAAAAAAATGAAAAAATTCAATATACCATTTTTTTGTATTTTTTTCTCAAAAAAAGTGGAAAAATGGCCAAAATTTTTTTTATGTTTGTTTTACGTTGAAACCTTTTTTTTCGATTTTTTTTAACTCAAATCGTTTTTGTTGTTTGTTTGTTTGTTTAAAGATATTAAAAATAAAAATTTTTACGGTTTTCCAAAAAATACAAATTATTACGTTTTTCACAAACAAAATTGTTTTCTGCTTTTCACAAACAAACATGTTTTACTATGTGTGTTTGTTTGTGTTAAGATTTTAATAAATTTGGTATTTGTTTTAAAAAAAATGAAATCCTTGGGTAGCGGGTATACAAATTCAAAAATACAATATACCATTTTTTTGCATTTTTTTCTCCAAAAAAGTGAAAAATGCCCAAAATTTTTTTCTTCTTTGTTTGTTTTACGTTTTTCCCAAAAAAAAATACTAATTTTTACGTTTTTCACAAACCAAAATGCTTATTTTCATGTTTTTAACCAAAAAAAAAATGAAAAAATTCAATATACCATTTTTTTGTATTTTTTTCTCAAAAAAAGTGGAAAAATGGCCAAAATTTTTTTTATGTTTGTTTTACGTTGAAACCTTTTTTTTCGATTTTTTTTTAACTCAAATCGTTTTTGTTGTTTGTTTGTTTGTTTAAAGATATTAAAAATACAAAATTTTTACGGTTTTCCCAAAAGAAATACAAATTATTACGTTTTTCACAAACAAAATTGCAAATTTTCATGCTTTTCACAAACAAACATGATATTTTAACTCAAATCGTTTTTGTAGTTTGTTTGTTTGCTTAAAGATATTTAAAATACAAATTTTTACGGTTTTCCCCAAAAAAATACAAATTATTACGTTTTTCACAAACAAAAATGCAAATTTTCATGTTTTTCACAAACAAAAATGATATTTTAACTCAAATCGTTTTTGTTGTTTGTTTGTTTGCTTAAAGATATTTAAAATACAAATTTTTACGGGTTTCCCCAAAAAAATACAAATTTTTACGCTCTTCACAAACCAAAATGCGAATTTTCATGTTTTTAACCAAAACAAGTAAGAAAGCTACAGTCGAGTGTGCTCGACTGTGATATACCCGCTACCCAGCTCAAATATACTCAAATATACCAAAAAGTATTTTTTGGTATTTTTGGTATATTTGGTATATTTGTACATTCATATTCCATCACATCCTAAATATCGCATAAAGTATAAAATATACCATGCACGGTCACATTCTTCACCAGGGACAATACACGTGCAGCTGCCTATGGATTTTCCCATACAAAACTGTTTTCTGAATAACTTCCAAGTTTTTCATCCGATCACGACCAAATTCTCGGAAATGATCAAGACTGTTTTTATCTTCATATGTACCAAAACTGGAGACTCTATCTCTAAAATTGCACCAGTAAATCGTATTTTTCGATTTTAGGGGCCGGAAAGGGGCGTGGCAAAAATCAAAAATAAACTTGATCTGCGTAGGACATACACCAATACTGGTACCAAGTTTGAAATCTCTAGCTCTTATAGTCTCTGAGATTTAGGTGTTCATACAGACAGACGGACAGACGGACATGGCTATGTCGACTCGGCTGGTGACCCTGGCCAAGAATATATATACTTTATGGGGTCGGAAATGCTTCCTTCTGCCTGTTACATATATTTCCTGAAGTCACAAAGCTATAATACCTTTCTACCCTATGGGTAGCGGGTATACAAATTCAAAAATACAATATACCATTTTTTTGCATTTTTTTCTCCAAAAAAGTGAAAAATGCCCAAAATTTTTTTTCTTCTTTGTTTGTTTTACGTTTTTCCCAAAAAAAAATACTAATTTTTACGTTTTTCACAAACCAAAATGCTTATTTTCATGTTTTTAACCAAAAAAAAAAATGAAAAAATTCAATATACCATTTTTTTGTATTTTTTCTCAAAAAAAGTGGAAAAATGGCCAAAATTTTTTTATGTTTGTTTTACGTTGAAACCTTTTTTTTCGATTTTTTTTAACTCAAATCGTTTTTGTTGTTTGTTTGTTTGTTAAAGATATTAAAAATAAATTTTTGGTTTTAAAAACAAATAGTTTTTCACAAACAAAATGAAATTTTATGTTAAAACAAAAGATTTTTAAGTTTTGTGTTTGTTTGTGCAAAGATAAAAAAAATTGGTAAATTATTGTTTAAAAAAAAATTTACTTGGGTAGCGGGTATACAAATTCAAAAATACAATATACCATTTTTTTGCATTTTTTCTCCAAAAAAGTGAAAAATGCCCAAAATTTTTTTCTTCTTTGTTTGTTTTACGTTTTTCCCAAAAAAAATACTAATTTTTACGTTTTTCACAAACCAAAATGCTTATTTTCATGTTTTTAACCAAAAAAAAAATGAAAAAATTCAATATACCATTTTTTTGTATTTTTTTCTCAAAAAAAGTGGAAAAATGGCCAAAATTTTTTTTATGTTTGTTTTACGTTGAAACCTTTTTTTTCGATTTTTTTTTAACTCAAATCGTTTTTGTTGTTTGTTTGTTTGTTTAAAGATATTAAAAATACAAAATTTTTACGGTTTTCCCAAAAGAAATACAAATTATTACGTTTTTCACAAACAAAATTGCAAATTTTCATGCTTTTCACAAACAAACATGATATTTTAACTCAAATCGTTTTTGTAGTTTGTTTGTTTGCTTAAAGATATTTAAAATACAAATTTTTACGGTTTTCCCCAAAAAAATACAAATTATTACGTTTTTCACAAACAAAAATGCAAATTTTCATGTTTTTCACAAACAAAAATGATATTTTAACTCAAATCGTTTTTGTTGTTTGTTTGTTTGCTTAAAGATATTTAAAATACAAATTTTTACGGGTTTCCCCAAAAAAATACAAATTTTTACGCTCTTCACAAACCAAAATGCGAATTTTCATGTTTTTAACCAAAACAAGTAAGAAAGCTACAGTCGAGTGTGCTCGACTGTGATATACCCGCTACCCAGCTCAAATATACTCAAATATACCAAAAAGTATTTTTTGGTATTTTTGGTATATTTGGTATATTTGTACATTCATATTCCATCACATCCTAAATATCGCATAAAGTATAAAATATACCATGCACGGTCACATTCTTCACCAGGGACAATACACGTGCAGCTGCCTATGGATTTTCCCATACAAAACTGTTTTCTGAATAACTTCCAAGTTTTTCATCCGATCACGACCAAATTCTCGGAAATGATCAAGACTGTTTTTATCTTCATATGTACCAAAACTGGAGACTCTATCTCTAAAATTGCACCAGTAAATCGTATTTTTCGATTTTAGGGGCCGGAAAGGGGCGTGGCAAAAATCAAAAATAAACTTGATCTGCGTAGGACATACACCAATACTGGTACCAAGTTTGAAATCTCTAGCTCTTATAGTCTCTGAGATTTAGGTGTTCATACAGACAGACGGACAGACGGACATGGCTATGTCGACTCGGCTGGTGACCCTGGCCAAGAATATATATACTTTATGGGGTCGGAAATGCTTCCTTCTGCCTGTTACATATATTTCCTGAAGTCACAAAGCTATAATACCTTTCTACCCTATGGGTAGCGGGTATACAAATTCAAAAATACAATATACCATTTTTTTGCATTTTTTTCTCCAAAAAAGTGAAAAATGCCCAAAATTTTTTTCTTCTTTGTTTGTTTTACGTTTTTCCCAAAAAAAAATACTAATTTTTACGTTTTTCACAAACCAAAATGCTTATTTTCATGTTTTTAACCAAAAAAAAAATGAAAAAATTCAATATACCATTTTTTTGTATTTTTTTCTCAAAAAAAGTGGAAAAATGGCCAAAATTTTTTTTATGTTTGTTTTACGTTGAAACCTTTTTTTCGATTTTTTTTAACTCAAATCGTTTTTGTTGTTTGTTTGTTGTTAAAGATATAAAAAATTTTTGGTTAAAATACAAATTATTACGTTTTTCACAAAAAAATGAAATTTTATGTTTTCAAAACAAAATGATATTAATCAGTTTGTGTTTGTTTGTTGTAAGATATTTAAAATACAAATTTAGGTTTGTATGGGTAGCGGGTATACAAATTCAAAAATACAATATACCATTTTTTTGCATTTTTTTCTCAAAAAAGTGAAAAATGCCCAAAATTTTTTTCTTCTTTGTTTGTTTTACGTTTTTCCCAAAAAAAATACTAATTTTTACGTTTTTCACAAACCAAAATGCTTATTTTCATGTTTTTAACCAAAAAAAAAATGAAAAAATTCAATATACCATTTTTTTGTATTTTTTTCTCAAAAAAAGTGGAAAAATGGCCAAAATTTTTTTTATGTTTGTTTTACGTTGAAACCTTTTTTTTCGATTTTTTTTTAACTCAAATCGTTTTTGTTGTTTGTTTGTTTGTTTAAAGATATTAAAAATACAAAATTTTTACGGTTTTCCCAAAAGAAATACAAATTATTACGTTTTTCACAAACAAAATTGCAAATTTTCATGCTTTTCACAAACAAACATGATATTTTAACTCAAATCGTTTTTGTAGTTTGTTTGTTTGCTTAAAGATATTTAAAATACAAATTTTTACGGTTTTCCCCAAAAAAATACAAATTATTACGTTTTTCACAAACAAAAATGCAAATTTTCATGTTTTTCACAAACAAAAATGATATTTTAACTCAAATCGTTTTTGTTGTTTGTTTGTTTGCTTAAAGATATTTAAAATACAAATTTTTACGGGTTTCCCCAAAAAAATACAAATTTTTACGCTCTTCACAAACCAAAATGCGAATTTTCATGTTTTTAACCAAAACAAGTAAGAAAGCTACAGTCGAGTGTGCTCGACTGTGATATACCCGCTACCCAGCTCAAATATACTCAAATATACCAAAAAGTATTTTTTGGTATTTTTGGTATATTTGGTATATTTGTACATTCATATTCCATCACATCCTAAATATCGCATAAAGTATAAAATATACCATGCACGGTCACATTCTTCACCAGGGACAATACACGTGCAGCTGCCTATGGATTTTCCCATACAAAACTGTTTTCTGAATAACTTCCAAGTTTTTCATCCGATCACGACCAAATTCTCGGAAATGATCAAGACTGTTTTTATCTTCATATGTACCAAAACTGGAGACTCTATCTCTAAAATTGCACCAGTAAATCGTATTTTTCGATTTTAGGGGCCGGAAAGGGGCGTGGCAAAAATCAAAAATAAACTTGATCTGCGTAGGACATACACCAATACTGGTACCAAGTTTGAAATCTCTAGCTCTTATAGTCTCTGAGATTTAGGTGTTCATACAGACAGACGGACAGACGGACATGGCTATGTCGACTCGGCTGGTGACCCTGGCCAAGAATATATATACTTTATGGGGTCGGAAATGCTTCCTTCTGCCTGTTACATATATTTCCTGAAGTCACAAAGCTATAATACCTTTCTACCCTATGGGTAGCGGGTATACAAATTCAAAAATACAATATACCATTTTTTTGCATTTTTTTCTCCAAAAAAGTGAAAAATGCCCAAAATTTTTTTCTTCTTTGTTTGTTTTACGTTTTTCCCAAAAAAAAATACTAATTTTTACGTTTTTCACAAACCAAAATGCTTATTTTCATGTTTTTAACCAAAAAAAAAATGAAAAAATTCAATATACCATTTTTTTGTATTTTTTTCTCAAAAAAAGTGGAAAAATGGCCAAAATTTTTTTTATGTTTGTTTTACGTTGAAACCTTTTTTTTCGATTTTTTTAACTCAAATCGTTTTTGTTGTTTGTTTGTTTGTTTAAAGATATTAAAAAAAAAATTTTTACGGTTTTCCAAAAAAATAAAATATTCGTTTTTCACAAAAAAATTGAAATTTTCATGTTTTAAAAAAATGATATTTTAATAAATGTTTTTGGTTTGTTTGTTTGCTTAAAGATATTTAAAATACAAATTTTACGGTTCAAAAAATACAAATTTTACGTTTTTCACACAAAAATGCAAATTTTCATGTTTTTCTATGGGTAGCGGGTATACAAATTCAAAAATACAATATACCATTTTTTTGCATTTTTTCTCCAAAAAAGTGAAAAATGCCCAAAATTTTTTTCTTCTTTGTTTGTTTTACGTTTTTCCCAAAAAAAAAATACTAATTTTTACGTTTTTCACAAACCAAAATGCTTATTTTCATGTTTTTAACCAAAAAAAAAAATGAAAAAATTCAATATACCATTTTTTTGTATTTTTTTCTCAAAAAAAGTGGAAAAATGGCCAAAATTTTTTTTATGTTTGTTTTACGTTGAAACCTTTTTTTTCGATTTTTTTTTAACTCAAATCGTTTTTGTTGTTTGTTTGTTTGTTTAAAGATATTAAAAATACAAAATTTTTACGGTTTTCCCAAAAGAAATACAAATTATTACGTTTTTCACAAACAAAATTGCAAATTTTCATGCTTTTCACAAACAAACATGATATTTTAACTCAAATCGTTTTTGTAGTTTGTTTGTTTGCTTAAAGATATTTAAAATACAAATTTTTACGGTTTTCCCCAAAAAAATACAAATTATTACGTTTTTCACAAACAAAAATGCAAATTTTCATGTTTTTCACAAACAAAAATGATATTTTAACTCAAATCGTTTTTGTTGTTTGTTTGTTTGCTTAAAGATATTTAAAATACAAATTTTTACGGGTTTCCCCAAAAAAATACAAATTTTTACGCTCTTCACAAACCAAAATGCGAATTTTCATGTTTTTAACCAAAACAAGTAAGAAAGCTACAGTCGAGTGTGCTCGACTGTGATATACCCGCTACCCAGCTCAAATATACTCAAATATACCAAAAAGTATTTTTTGGTATTTTTGGTATATTTGGTATATTTGTACATTCATATTCCATCACATCCTAAATATCGCATAAAGTATAAAATATACCATGCACGGTCACATTCTTCACCAGGGACAATACACGTGCAGCTGCCTATGGATTTTCCCATACAAAACTGTTTTCTGAATAACTTCCAAGTTTTTCATCCGATCACGACCAAATTCTCGGAAATGATCAAGACTGTTTTTATCTTCATATGTACCAAAACTGGAGACTCTATCTCTAAAATTGCACCAGTAAATCGTATTTTTCGATTTTAGGGGCCGGAAAGGGGCGTGGCAAAAATCAAAAATAAACTTGATCTGCGTAGGACATACACCAATACTGGTACCAAGTTTGAAATCTCTAGCTCTTATAGTCTCTGAGATTTAGGTGTTCATACAGACAGACGGACAGACGGACATGGCTATGTCGACTCGGCTGGTGACCCTGGCCAAGAATATATATACTTTATGGGGTCGGAAATGCTTCCTTCTGCCTGTTACATATATTTCCTGAAGTCACAAAGCTATAATACCTTTCTACCCTATGGGTAGCGGGTATACAAATTCAAAAATACAATATACCATTTTTTTGCATTTTTTTCTCCAAAAAAGTGAAAAATGCCCAAAATTTTTTTCTTCTTTGTTTGTTTTACGTTTTTCCCAAAAAAAAATACTAATTTTTACGTTTTTCACAAACCAAAATGCTTATTTTCATGTTTTTAACCAAAAAAAAAAATGAAAAAATTCAATATACCATTTTTTTGTATTTTTTTCTCAAAAAAAGTGGAAAAATGGCCAAAATTTTTTTTATGTTTGTTTTACGTTGAAACCTTTTTTTTCGATTTTTTTTAACTCAAATCGTTTTTGTTGTTTGTTTGTTTGTTTAAAGATATTAAAAATACAAAATTTTTACGGTTTTCCATAAAAAAATACAAATTATTACGTTTTTCACAAACAAAATTGCAAATTTTCATGCTTTTCACAAACAAACATGATATTTTAACTCAAATCGTTTTTGTTGTTTGTTTGTTTGCTTAAAGATATTTAAAATACAAATTTTTACGGTTTTCAAAAGTTCTCCAAAAAAGTGAAAAATGCCCAAAATTTTTTCTTCTTTGTTTGTTTTACGTTTTTCCCAAAAAAAATACTAATTTTTACGTTTTTCACAAACCAAAATGCTTATTTTCATGTTTTTAACCAAAAAAAAAATGAAAAAATTCAATATACCATTTTTTTGTATTTTTTTCTCAAAAAAAGTGGAAAAATGGCCAAAATTTTTTTTATGTTTGTTTTACGTTGAAACCTTTTTTTTCGATTTTTTTTTAACTCAAATCGTTTTTGTTGTTTGTTTGTTTGTTTAAAGATATTAAAAATACAAAATTTTTACGGTTTTCCCAAAAGAAATACAAATTATTACGTTTTTCACAAACAAAATTGCAAATTTTCATGCTTTTCACAAACAAACATGATATTTTAACTCAAATCGTTTTTGTAGTTTGTTTGTTTGCTTAAAGATATTTAAAATACAAATTTTTACGGTTTTCCCCAAAAAAATACAAATTATTACGTTTTTCACAAACAAAAATGCAAATTTTCATGTTTTTCACAAACAAAAATGATATTTTAACTCAAATCGTTTTTGTTGTTTGTTTGTTTGCTTAAAGATATTTAAAATACAAATTTTTACGGGTTTCCCCAAAAAAATACAAATTTTTACGCTCTTCACAAACCAAAATGCGAATTTTCATGTTTTTAACCAAAACAAGTAAGAAAGCTACAGTCGAGTGTGCTCGACTGTGATATACCCGCTACCCAGCTCAAATATACTCAAATATACCAAAAAGTATTTTTTGGTATTTTTGGTATATTTGGTATATTTGTACATTCATATTCCATCACATCCTAAATATCGCATAAAGTATAAAATATACCATGCACGGTCACATTCTTCACCAGGGACAATACACGTGCAGCTGCCTATGGATTTTCCCATACAAAACTGTTTTCTGAATAACTTCCAAGTTTTTCATCCGATCACGACCAAATTCTCGGAAATGATCAAGACTGTTTTTATCTTCATATGTACCAAAACTGGAGACTCTATCTCTAAAATTGCACCAGTAAATCGTATTTTTCGATTTTAGGGGCCGGAAAGGGGCGTGGCAAAAATCAAAAATAAACTTGATCTGCGTAGGACATACACCAATACTGGTACCAAGTTTGAAATCTCTAGCTCTTATAGTCTCTGAGATTTAGGTGTTCATACAGACAGACGGACAGACGGACATGGCTATGTCGACTCGGCTGGTGACCCTGGCCAAGAATATATATACTTTATGGGGTCGGAAATGCTTCCTTCTGCCTGTTACATATATTTCCTGAAGTCACAAAGCTATAATACCTTTCTACCCTATGGGTAGCGGGTATACAAATTCAAAAATACAATATACCATTTTTTTGCATTTTTTTCTCCAAAAAAGTGAAAAATGCCCAAAATTTTTTTCTTCTTTGTTTGTTTTACGTTTTTCCCAAAAAAAAATACTAATTTTTACGTTTTTCACAAACCAAAATGCTTATTTTCATGTTTTTAACCAAAAAAAAAAATGAAAAAATTCAATATACCATTTTTTTGTATTTTTTTCTCAAAAAAAGTGGAAAAATGGCCAAAATTTTTTTTATGTTTGTTTTACGTTGAAACCTTTTTTTTCGATTTTTTTTTAACTCAAATCGTTTTTGTTGTTTGTTTGTTTGTTTAAAGATATTAAAAATACAAAATTTTTACGGTTTTCCAAAAGAAATACAAATTATTACGTTTTTCACAAACAAAATTGCAAATTTTCATGCTTTTCACAAACAAACATGATATTTTAACTCAAATCGTTTTTGTGTTTGTTTGTTTGCTTAAAGATATTTAAAATACAAATTTTTACGGTTTTCCCCAAAAAAATACAAATTATTTTGGGAAAATTTTTTTTTTGTTGGTCATCTATTTTTGTTTAAATGCTTTTTTCTGTTTAAAAAAGATTTTACATTTTTTTGTATTTTTTTAAAAAAGTGGAAAATTTTTTTTATGTTTGTTTTACGTTGAAACCTTTTTTTTCGATTTTTTTTTAACTCAAATCGTTTTTGTTGTTTGTTTGTTTGTTTAAAGATATTAAAAATACAAATTTTTACGGTTTTCCCAAAAGAAATACAAATTATTACGTTTTTCACAAACAAAATTGCAAATTTTCATGCTTTTCACAAACAAACATGATATTTTAACTCAAATCGTTTTTGTAGTTTGTTTGTTTGCTTAAAGATATTTAAAATACAAATTTTTACGGTTTTCCCCAAAAAAATACAAATTATTACGTTTTTCACAAACAAAAATGCAAATTTTCATGTTTTTCACAAACAAAAATGATATTTTAACTCAAATCGTTTTTGTTGTTTGTTTGTTTGCTTAAAGATATTTAAAATACAAATTTTTACGGGTTTCCCCAAAAAAATACAAATTTTTACGCTCTTCACAAACCAAAATGCGAATTTTCATGTTTTTAACCAAAACAAGTAAGAAAGCTACAGTCGAGTGTGCTCGACTGTGATATACCCGCTACCCAGCTCAAATATACTCAAATATACCAAAAAGTATTTTTTGGTATTTTTGGTATATTTGGTATATTTGTACATTCATATTCCATCACATCCTAAATATCGCATAAAGTATAAAATATACCATGCACGGTCACATTCTTCACCAGGGACAATACACGTGCAGCTGCCTATGGATTTTCCCATACAAAACTGTTTTCTGAATAACTTCCAAGTTTTTCATCCGATCACGACCAAATTCTCGGAAATGATCAAGACTGTTTTTATCTTCATATGTACCAAAACTGGAGACTCTATCTCTAAAATTGCACCAGTAAATCGTATTTTTCGATTTTAGGGGCCGGAAAGGGGCGTGGCAAAAATCAAAAATAAACTTGATCTGCGTAGGACATACACCAATACTGGTACCAAGTTTGAAATCTCTAGCTCTTATAGTCTCTGAGATTTAGGTGTTCATACAGACAGACGGACAGACGGACATGGCTATGTCGACTCGGCTGGTGACCCTGGCCAAGAATATATATACTTTATGGGGTCGGAAATGCTTCCTTCTGCCTGTTACATATATTTCCTGAAGTCACAAAGCTATAATACCTTTCTACCCTATGGGTAGCGGGTATACAAATTCAAAAATACAATATACCATTTTTTTGCATTTTTTTCTCCAAAAAAGTGAAAAATGCCCAAAATTTTTTTTCTTCTTTGTTTGTTTTACGTTTTTCCCAAAAAAAAAATACTAATTTTTACGTTTTTCACAAACCAAAATGCTTATTTTCATGTTTTTAACCAAAAAAAAAATGAAAAAATTCAATATACCATTTTTTTGTATTTTTTTCAAAAAAAGTGGAAAAATGGAAAATTTTTTTTTGTTTGTTTTGTTGAAATTTTTTTTGATTTTTACTCATGTTTGTTGTTTGTTTGTTTGTTTAAAGAATTAAAAATAAATTTTTGGTTCCAATATTGTTTTTCACAAAAATGCAATTTTTGTTTTCACAAACAAAATGTTTTACTCAATGTTTTTGTGTTTGTTTGTGGATAAAAATAAATTGGTCCTGGTTTCACCCTATGGGTAGCGGGTATACAAATTCAAAAATACAATATACCATTTTTTTGCATTTTTTTCTCCAAAAAAGTGAAAAATGCCCAAAATTTTTTTCTTCTTTGTTTGTTTTACGTTTTTCCCAAAAAAAAATACTAATTTTTACGTTTTTCACAAACCAAAATGCTTATTTTCATGTTTTTAACCAAAAAAAAAAATGAAAAAATTCAATATACCATTTTTTTGTATTTTTTTCTCAAAAAAAGTGGAAAAATGGCCAAAATTTTTTTTATGTTTGTTTTACGTTGAAACCTTTTTTTTCGATTTTTTTTTAACTCAAATCGTTTTTGTTGTTTGTTTGTTTGTTTAAAGATATTAAAAATACAAAATTTTTACGGTTTTCCCAAAAGAAATACAAATTATTACGTTTTTCACAAACAAAATTGCAAATTTTCATGCTTTTCACAAACAAACATGATATTTTAACTCAAATCGTTTTTGTAGTTTGTTTGTTTGCTTAAAGATATTTAAAATACAAATTTTTACGGTTTTCCCCAAAAAAATACAAATTATTACGTTTTTCACAAACAAAAATGCAAATTTTCATGTTTTTCACAAACAAAAATGATATTTTAACTCAAATCGTTTTTGTTGTTTGTTTGTTTGCTTAAAGATATTTAAAATACAAATTTTTACGGGTTTCCCCAAAAAAATACAAATTTTTACGCTCTTCACAAACCAAAATGCGAATTTTCATGTTTTTAACCAAAACAAGTAAGAAAGCTACAGTCGAGTGTGCTCGACTGTGATATACCCGCTACCCAGCTCAAATATACTCAAATATACCAAAAAGTATTTTTTGGTATTTTTGGTATATTTGGTATATTTGTACATTCATATTCCATCACATCCTAAATATCGCATAAAGTATAAAATATACCATGCACGGTCACATTCTTCACCAGGGACAATACACGTGCAGCTGCCTATGGATTTTCCCATACAAAACTGTTTTCTGAATAACTTCCAAGTTTTTCATCCGATCACGACCAAATTCTCGGAAATGATCAAGACTGTTTTTATCTTCATATGTACCAAAACTGGAGACTCTATCTCTAAAATTGCACCAGTAAATCGTATTTTTCGATTTTAGGGGCCGGAAAGGGGCGTGGCAAAAATCAAAAATAAACTTGATCTGCGTAGGACATACACCAATACTGGTACCAAGTTTGAAATCTCTAGCTCTTATAGTCTCTGAGATTTAGGTGTTCATACAGACAGACGGACAGACGGACATGGCTATGTCGACTCGGCTGGTGACCCTGGCCAAGAATATATATACTTTATGGGGTCGGAAATGCTTCCTTCTGCCTGTTACATATATTTCCTGAAGTCACAAAGCTATAATACCTTTCTACCCTATGGGTAGCGGGTATACAAATTCAAAAATACAATATACCATTTTTTTGCATTTTTTTCTCCAAAAAAGTGAAAAATGCCCAAAATTTTTTTCTTCTTTGTTTGTTTTACGTTTTTCCCAAAAAAAAATACTAATTTTTACGTTTTTCACAAACCAAAATGCTTATTTTCATGTTTTTAACCAAAAAAAAAATGAAAAAATTCAATATACCATTTTTTTGTATTTTTTTCTCAAAAAAAGTGGAAAAATGGCCAAAATTTTTTTTATGTTTGTTTTACGTTGAAACCTTTTTTTTCGATTTTTTTTTAACTCAAATCGTTTTTGTTGTTTGTTTGTTTGTTTAAAGATATTAAAAATACAAAATTTTTACGGTTTTCCCAAAAGAAATACAAATTATTACGTTTTTCACAAACAAAATTGCAAATTTTCATGCTTTTCACAAACAAACATGATATTTTAACTCAAATCGTTTTTGTAGTTTGTTTGTTTGCTTAAAGATATTTAAAATACAAATTTTTACGGTTTTCCCCAAAAAAATACAAATTATTACGTTTTTCACAAACAAAAATGCAAATTTTCATGTTTTTCACAAACAAAAATGATATTTTAACTCAAATCGTTTTTGTTGTTTGTTTGTTTGCTTAAAGATATTTAAAATACAAATTTTTACGGGTTTCCCCAAAAAAATACAAATTTTTACGCTCTTCACAAACCAAAATGCGAATTTTCATGTTTTTAACCAAAACAAGTAAGAAAGCTACAGTCGAGTGTGCTCGACTGTGATATACCCGCTACCCAGCTCAAATATACTCAAATATACCAAAAAGTATTTTTTGGTATTTTTGGTATATTTGGTATATTTGTACATTCATATTCCATCACATCCTAAATATCGCATAAAGTATAAAATATACCATGCACGGTCACATTCTTCACCAGGGACAATACACGTGCAGCTGCCTATGGATTTTCCCATACAAAACTGTTTTCTGAATAACTTCCAAGTTTTTCATCCGATCACGACCAAATTCTCGGAAATGATCAAGACTGTTTTTATCTTCATATGTACCAAAACTGGAGACTCTATCTCTAAAATTGCACCAGTAAATCGTATTTTTCGATTTTAGGGGCCGGAAAGGGGCGTGGCAAAAATCAAAAATAAACTTGATCTGCGTAGGACATACACCAATACTGGTACCAAGTTTGAAATCTCTAGCTCTTATAGTCTCTGAGATTTAGGTGTTCATACAGACAGACGGACAGACGGACATGGCTATGTCGACTCGGCTGGTGACCCTGGCCAAGAATATATATACTTTATGGGGTCGGAAATGCTTCCTTCTGCCTGTTACATATATTTCCTGAAGTCACAAAGCTATAATACCTTTCTACCCTATGGGTAGCGGGTATACAAATTCAAAAATACAATATACCATTTTTTTGCATTTTTTTCTCCAAAAAAGTGAAAAATGCCCAAAATTTTTTTCTTCTTTGTTTGTTTTACGTTTTTCCCAAAAAAAAATACTAATTTTTACGTTTTTCACAAACCAAAATGCTTATTTTCATGTTTTTAACCAAAAAAAAAATGAAAAAATTCAATATACCATTTTTTTTTATTTTTTTTTTTAAAAAAGTGGAAAAATGGCCAAAATTTTTTTTATGTTTGTTTTACGTTGAAACCTTTTTTTTCGATTTTTTTTTAACTCAAATCGTTTTTGTTGTTTGTTTGTTTGTTTAAAGATATTAAAAATACAAAATTTTTACGGTTTTCCCAAAAGAAATACAAATTATTACGTTTTTCACAAACAAAATTGCAAATTTTCATGCTTTTCACAAACAAACATGATATTTTAACTCAAATCGTTTTTGTAGTTTGTTTGTTTGCTTAAAGATATTTAAAATACAAATTTTTACGGTTTTCCCCAAAAAAATACAAATTATTACGTTTTTCACAAACAAAAATGCAAATTTTCATGTTTTTCACAAACAAAAATGATATTTTAACTCAAATCGTTTTTGTTGTTTGTTTGTTTGCTTAAAGATATTTAAAATACAAATTTTTACGGGTTTCCCCAAAAAAATACAAATTTTTACGCTCTTCACAAACCAAAATGCGAATTTTCATGTTTTTAACCAAAACAAGTAAGAAAGCTACAGTCGAGTGTGCTCGACTGTGATATACCCGCTACCCAGCTCAAATATACTCAAATATACCAAAAAGTATTTTTTGGTATTTTTGGTATATTTGGTATATTTGTACATTCATATTCCATCACATCCTAAATATCGCATAAAGTATAAAATATACCATGCACGGTCACATTCTTCACCAGGGACAATACACGTGCAGCTGCCTATGGATTTTCCCATACAAAACTGTTTTCTGAATAACTTCCAAGTTTTTCATCCGATCACGACCAAATTCTCGGAAATGATCAAGACTGTTTTTATCTTCATATGTACCAAAACTGGAGACTCTATCTCTAAAATTGCACCAGTAAATCGTATTTTTCGATTTTAGGGGCCGGAAAGGGGCGTGGCAAAAATCAAAAATAAACTTGATCTGCGTAGGACATACACCAATACTGGTACCAAGTTTGAAATCTCTAGCTCTTATAGTCTCTGAGATTTAGGTGTTCATACAGACAGACGGACAGACGGACATGGCTATGTCGACTCGGCTGGTGACCCTGGCCAAGAATATATATACTTTATGGGGTCGGAAATGCTTCCTTCTGCCTGTTACATATATTTCCTGAAGTCACAAAGCTATAATACCTTTCTACCCTATGGGTAGCGGGTATACAAATTCAAAAATACAATATACCATTTTTTTGCATTTTTTTCTCCAAAAAAGTGAAAAATGCCCAAAATTTTTTTTCTTCTTTGTTTGTTTTACGTTTTTCCCAAAAAAAAATACTAATTTTTACGTTTTTCACAAACCAAAATGCTTATTTTCATGTTTTTAACCAAAAAAAAAATGAAAAAATTCAATATACCATTTTTTTGTATTTTTTTCTCAAAAAAAGTGGAAAAATGGCCAAAATTTTTTTTATGTTTGTTTTACGTTGAAACCTTTTTTTTCGATTTTTTTTTAACTCAAATCGTTTTTGTTGTTTGTTTGTTTGTTTAAAGATATTAAAAATACAAAATTTTTACGGTTTTCCCAAAAGAAATACAAATTATTACGTTTTTCACAAACAAAATTGCAAATTTTCATGCTTTTCACAAACAAACATGATATTTTAACTCAAATCGTTTTTGTAGTTTGTTTGTTTGCTTAAAGATATTTAAAATACAAATTTTTACGGTTTTCCCCAAAAAAATACAAATTATTACGTTTTTCACAAACAAAAATGCAAATTTTCATGTTTTTCACAAACAAAAATGATATTTTAACTCAAATCGTTTTTGTTGTTTGTTTGTTTGCTTAAAGATATTTAAAATACAAATTTTTACGGGTTTCCCCAAAAAAATACAAATTTTTACGCTCTTCACAAACCAAAATGCGAATTTTCATGTTTTTAACCAAAACAAGTAAGAAAGCTACAGTCGAGTGTGCTCGACTGTGATATACCCGCTACCCAGCTCAAATATACTCAAATATACCAAAAAGTATTTTTTGGTATTTTTGGTATATTTGGTATATTTGTACATTCATATTCCATCACATCCTAAATATCGCATAAAGTATAAAATATACCATGCACGGTCACATTCTTCACCAGGGACAATACACGTGCAGCTGCCTATGGATTTTCCCATACAAAACTGTTTTCTGAATAACTTCCAAGTTTTTCATCCGATCACGACCAAATTCTCGGAAATGATCAAGACTGTTTTTATCTTCATATGTACCAAAACTGGAGACTCTATCTCTAAAATTGCACCAGTAAATCGTATTTTTCGATTTTAGGGGCCGGAAAGGGGCGTGGCAAAAATCAAAAATAAACTTGATCTGCGTAGGACATACACCAATACTGGTACCAAGTTTGAAATCTCTAGCTCTTATAGTCTCTGAGATTTAGGTGTTCATACAGACAGACGGACAGACGGACATGGCTATGTCGACTCGGCTGGTGACCCTGGCCAAGAATATATATACTTTATGGGGTCGGAAATGCTTCCTTCTGCCTGTTACATATATTTCCTGAAGTCACAAAGCTATAATACCTTTCTACCCTATGGGTAGCGGGTATACAAATTCAAAAATACAATATACCATTTTTTTGCATTTTTTTCTCCAAAAAAGTGAAAAATGCCCAAAATTTTTTTCTTCTTTGTTTGTTTTACGTTTTTCCCAAAAAAAAATACTAATTTTTACGTTTTTCACAAACCAAAATGCTTATTTTCATGTTTTTAACCAAAAAAAAAATGAAAAAATTCAATATACCATTTTTTTGTATTTTTTTCTCAAAAAAAGTGGAAAAATGGCCAAAATTTTTTTTATGTTTGTTTTACGTTGAAACCTTTTTTTTCGATTTTTTTTTAACTCAAATCGTTTTTGTTGTTTGTTTGTTTGTTTAAAGATATTAAAAATACAAAATTTTTACGGTTTTCCCAAAAGAAATACAAATTATTACGTTTTTCACAAACAAAATTGCAAATTTTCATGCTTTTCACAAACAAACATGATATTTTAACTCAAATCGTTTTTGTAGTTTGTTTGTTTGC